>OZ026619.1:88788061-89098061 GCA_964020975.1 Hermodice carunculata | reverse complement strand
ATACGGAACAGAGACACCCCCATAATCAATGTCTGCTAGGGGCTGGAGCTCATATAATTCGTTGAGTTAAAATCTGTAAAACCGATTTAAGGTAATTTTTTACGCCAGTAAACTAAGGGAAGTTTCCCCTTTTGGGCTTAATAAATTGAAAGGTATTCATATTAACCAAAGCAAAGTGTACATTTCTGGAAAGCCCATGAACAATAGATCCTAAATATAGGAAAATCATTATCCTTTGTTTATATTTGTTGAGTAAATTGTAATCTGTTTTCACTGAATTACTTCGACTTCAAGTGGCTAAAAAACGTCCCATAGATTTCCCTTATTAATGTTTGTTTTGGAATTATAAAGGGCTAAATCTTCCAAACCCAAGGTGTACAAAAAGCAGCAACTTTGAAACACTATTACTGCAAAACAAACACAGATAAACATGATCTATGGGGCGCTTTTTAGCCACAAATGTGACCAGTAATTATCTGAAAACTGTTTGAAGTTTGACAAAACCATTAATTATTTTCACTTTTGTTATCTATGTCATACTGTGCTTTCTGATCAAAAAAGTGGTTGATATACAATAATTTAAATCCAAGGCTTACAATTTTAATTTGTTTGCAACCTATTGATCATGACCTTTCCAAAAATTATATACTTTGCTTAGGTTTGCTTGAATACTTTTCACTTTATTTAGCCCAAGATGGGATCGTAGCCTTAGTGTACCGGGACACAGCAGAACCACCTTAAAAGGCTAGTCCATGTCCTTGTGAATCAGGTGAAGATCATCGCATAAATGCACTAACTGAGCACATACTCCGGCAGAGTGCGTTACTGTAAAGCTACCTTTGTCTGCTCTTAGATAAGAGATGTGCAGTGACAATGTATCTCCGTTGGACTATCACACCAAGCTCCCATGGAGGACCATTGCCACATTAAACCCTAGATCAGAAAGTGGTAACATTTTCACCCAAAACTGAATCCATTAAAGTTGTCATTTAGTTCGGATAATACTCAGTATCATAAGTCATTATATTATGTTTTAGGGTGAATTTTCAATTGTTGAGAGTGAAATTCAAAAGTAGAAAACACCTGTAGATCACATGGCCTAAGCATTGCTACAGCTAAAATGTGACCCGCCTGCATCAGTGACGAATGCATTAACATTAGACAAAAGGAAACGTGCGCAAGGGATGTTTGATTATAACTGATAAGTGACGTGGAATAACTGCGACGAACATAAACACACACTGCAAACCATGTGGGCGTTGAAAGTAAGCCTCAAAATCGTTTTTGGTCGGGAAAATAGTAACTCACTCAGGCATCGAATTCGCTATTTGGCACTTGCCACGAAGAACCCTAACAAAGCGTTAACGATCCCTCTTGAGAGAAAAAGTGTAACTCACCCTTAGCCATTTAAGAGTCTCTAATTTGACACTTGCCACAAAAAACCATAATAAAGACCGATCGTTTTAAAAGAAAAGTCAGGAAACTCATTTTGCATTTTTACGAAATTTAGATTTTCAAAAATGCATTCACTAAGTTTTGAAATCTATTAATATGATTCCATCGTATGCGAATATATTCTGACCTGCAAGACTATTTATGCCTCTATTTATGCTTCTAACTTCGGCAAAATTATGAAAAGTAAAACGAAATTATTACGTTCTCGCCATGACGCCAAACAGTACAGGCCAGTCAGCAGGGTTGGGGGGGGGGGGGGGGTGTGTGCTAAGAGCACGAGGCAAAACATCCTAGAATTGTTTCATCACAGATTTGTGATTATCGACGATCTGGAATATGTCTGATGTTTCAACGATTTATAGTATGTTTTCGTATTCATGAAGTGTGAATCAAAATATTAAAACTAAAGTTACTATCTAGGAAGAGAAGGAAAGACATGGATCCTCCAGGCAACAGCCAGAACGAAGAGTAACAGCGGAACAGCGGGAAAGGAAATCGTCCTTATTTCATGGGAATGGGAACAAAACCTAGCTGGAACTCCAGGATGTTGTTTGATTACTTCTGTCATTGACATTTTCGGGTCTGGAGACCTATGTAATCCTGATTTTTCTGCGTGTGTCATTTGAACTCTTGTTTATGTAGTGGCCATGCACAGTGACAACATGTCCTCAATATGAAACAACCGGTATTAATTACAACTACGTGATGCAGGAAAGTTAATTTTACATCCTGGTATGCACCTACTGTTATCAGACATACACTATTATGTCCACAAATTTTTAGGTGGCATCTATTCAAATTAAACTTTAATGAAATACTAAACAGATTATTTCCCGTTTTGACTGATTTGGAAATTATCCGTATTGTTCGAAAACATTGAATAGATATGGACAACTATCTCTTTACAAAATACCTGAAACTACCATATTCGTGCGTAAAAAGAACCTGCTGATAGTTCTACGCTCTGTAGAATTTGCACTACTATTGCAAACAACCCATTGGTCATTGGTGGTGAAAGTCACAATGCCTTGTGTTGTCAAAAACCGTAAATTTTGTAAGACGAATAAGTATACTATTTTCGTATCTTACAATTCTTTACCTTTAATGCCTTGCCAATCTAAACGTCACCCATTTTTCATCTTCATACACGCAAAGGGTTTTGTCGTCGAGTTAAATTTGAGGCAGAGCTGCTCACTTGTTTGACTATAGCTGGGTTGCTTGTCATAAAAAGTTTTTTAAAACAGGTTTTTTTTCAGCCTGGCCCAAATTCGTTTACGTTTTTTGTTTTGTGACAGGGGTAACCTCTCTCTCATATTTATGTTGGTTGCGTTGGGTTTGCGTACAGATTTTAGTTTTCATTTCTTTTGTTTTCCAAATTTGATTTAGAGTTTCTCTTTTCCGACAAATGTACACACCTTCATTAGTCGTTCCCATAATTTATTTTCTACATGATATTCAGCCTCATACTGCTCGCACTAAGCGATCATTTTATTTAGAACTTTCTGCTTGGGAACAACTGTAAGCCATCATTGTAAGAGACTCTGTCATGTTTTTGTCAGTTTTAACCGTAATGGACTTACCGTGATGCATAGGCGTGCAACTTTTCCCTGTTAAAGATTACCGCAAGTGTCTGATGTAGCATATGCTTTCCGCTTCTTTTATTGCCGTATATAATGATATCACACTAAGAGATCATTTTCTTCTAGACTTTCTGCTTGGGAACAAGTCCAGGTCATCATCGTAAGAGACTCTCTCATGTGCTTATCTGTTTTAACCCGAATGGACTTAACGTGATGTATAGGTGTGCAACTGTTCACTGTGAACGACTACCGGCTAGCGTTTGACGTGGTAAATGCTTTCCGCTTCTTGTTATTGCCGTATATGATAATATGACATCAGTCAACAGATTTCCTTGGCACACTCTCATCGCGCATTTCAACCAGACTACAAGTGGAAAATCTATTGACTCGGTGACAAAAATAATAGTGATACAGAAAAAAATCAGAATGATGTTTTAAACTCATATATAACAGCATCACACTTGTTGCTTAATTGGAAGGAACCATGCATAATAATTATACCAACGAAAAAACTAGAGGGCTGTATGAAGAGCCTGTGCTCAGCTGACCTAAGCTTGTTCACGAAATTAAATTTGCAACTGAATAGACCTGTGTTGAGCTTAAGCTGAGTGCATACAATATTTAGAAGTATTTCTAAGATTTGCCGGAAGAAAAATTCATTTAAATGTGAATTGGCATTAGAATGCACATTGACTTACATAGTAATCAATAGGAAGGGTGCTTTTTCCGATAGGCATCCGAATTGAAAAAATGTCATTAAAAATCAGAAATCCACAGCAGTGCCACCTAGTGAACAACTTTGTTTGACCCTTTTACAAGGATCATACCCACCAAGTTGCAGCTTAATCTGAGTGACGGTTCTGGAGAAGTCAAAAATAGCGAAAACACCAAAAAACTTTTTTTAAAAATCTGAACAAAATGGCAGCAAAAAAAAGATAGTAATAATAATAATAATAATGATAATAATAATAATAATAATAATAATAATAATAATAATAATAATAATAATAATAATAATAATAATAATAATAATAATAATAATAATAATAATAATAATAATAATAATAATAATAAATCAAAACAAAATTGCACTGCCACCTGGTGAAAATTAGGAACTAGGCGTTCCTATGAGTGTTCCTGTGTGATGCCAAAGAAATTGGTTTAGTGGGTTTGAAGTTGAAGATATTTTAAGATTTGCCCCCCCCCCAAAACCCCCCCAAAAAATTAAAAAATTAAAAAAAATGTCCAAAGATTCATGGAGCGTAGAATGATCAATTGAACAAATTTGGTACACACCGACCCAAGTTACATTGCTGGCAAGTTTGAAGTGAATCTGGCTGACGGTTTTGTAGAAGTGAAAAAATGTAATTGTGAACGGACGGTTGAATGGAGGATGGAAGCAGACTAGACAGACGACTCAGCCCCTAAAACCTCAGGCTTACTAACAAGTCAGCTGAGCTAAAAACATGAAAAACCAAAGCAAAGCCAAACGAAACAAAAGAAAAAACGGACACTGTAAATAATTTGACCAAATGTCCTTTAGGGGTAATGGGCTCATAAAGTGCCAAAAGCAAATTGCTTGTTTTTTGACGATTGGGAGAGTCACGACTTAAGGTAATGTCCAACCAGTTTTGAATAATTTGTTCATTTTGGAACATTTTAGTAGACCTACATATTGTCTATCAGTTGTCCAAAATTTTATAGTTCCTGTCCCAATACAATCAAAAGAAACTAAGAAAATACCTTTAATGTTAACATGGTAGTCAGTGGACCGTGTTAACCTTTGAATCTTGGTAACAGACAATAGGTATTTGCACCAAAATGTCCAGTTCAACCGGATATTTCGATAAAACTAATTATCTGACTTTATTCAAATAGTAACTGCTTTACTCTTAAAATTCTTTAGAACAAAAAATTATCTGAGATTTTCTAAGAAATAAACAGTTCTCTTTTACATATGCACAAAAAATAGAGTCCACTGACTTGATCAATTTGGACAAAATCAAATACTTTGCACTTTTTGTAGCATCATTGTAAAAAAAGATGCAGTCACTTAAACTCCCTGATATGCTTTTGCAGATACATGTATTGAGATCATAGTAGCACACATTTGACCATATCATCTCAAACGTTTCTCAAAAAATATCCAAAATTTTCAACAAAAAAACACCAAAATGCTCGTGCGCATACAGCAACTTTGAAAACAGTTCCATCTTTAGTGTAGGTAGATTCTGCAATGTCTTGTGGTCAATTAAATATATCGGTTTATTATATAGGCATTTTTCCGTGATATTTGGCCACTTTACCCAGTGGTACATAACCTTACGCACATTTGCATTTTGCGTTCCAAAATTGCCTTCCTTCTGCTATGACAACATCGGTGGTACAAAAATTCATCATTTACAGAGACACAGGATGGTCTCCAAAAATTGACCACAAAAAACTTATTTAAGTGGTGTAGTTATATTATATAATCTTTTCAGAAATAGTAATAGATTTTGAATTGTGTATCTTCAATAAATGCATGCGTCAATGCACTATTGCTTCATATTGGATCACTGTAATGTACCCACACAATAACAGGCATTGTCTGGCGCTCTTACAGGGTACTTTTCTGCCACTTCATCAATAAGAGGAGAGATATTGCGTAATAGAAAATGTTTTGTGAAAGATCTGTACGTCACCTATGAGTTACTACTGGTCAGATTTTTCACTTTTATTTTATTTTATTATTTTAATTGTCGTATTGCCTAGTTTGCACAGATGTACATTGAGAAGCATTAATTTATAATTTTCATAAGGGTAAAAATGTATCTAAACACAAATAACAAGCGTCAAAAAGACCCCCCCTAAAAAAAAAAAATCAACAAAAGAAAAACAAAAAGAACAAAACAAAACAAAACAAACAAAAAAACGAACAAAAACCCTCTCTCAAAATTTCGATCAATGTCTGTCTATTTAAACAGACAGCTATTGATCGAAACATATTCAGATTTCGCCATAATAGACGTTTAATTTACGTTCTGCTTTAATTGTTACCTTCACGTCAATTTTGTTAACAGATTGCCTGCACAGGAAAACGCACCCCCACAGAGTTGGGTAAAACGTGATCATGCCAAGAGTAAATCGCACTTCATTATTCAAATATCAGGAAAACTACACACAGTTTGCATGATAACGATAAGCTGCAAACAGGCCAATGCATCTATTTGTCATCATGTAGACTGACATACTTGAGGGAAAAATTGGTATATGATAACAATTGCTCTGCTTCTCTCCAAATCCGTGTCCGTAATACCCTCATTTATTTTAGTAAACAAGTTAACAGAGGATACAAAATTATTTGCCTTTTCATTGCTATATTGAAGACTGAGTCAACAGTTTTCCTCTCGCTCGTTGCGTGTCATGCCCCTAAAGCCAGCTGAGATTAGCTTTCGCCTAGGACTGTTCCTTTTTGTTTTTAAGATAAACGCATGTTTTAGAATGTGATGATCGCAAGCTTTAGGCTAACATTAAGTGTTGTAATGTATCACCAGATCTACACAATTACTATGTGCACAAAGGACAAGATTTTAATTGGAGATGCTCCTAATCCATTCGACCTGATCTAGCATTTAAAGACATCTCTAACATTTTTAAGTACCTCATATAATGGACAATATCTAGATCAGCTACCGTTCTACACAACTACTGAAATGACCTATGGGATGGCGAATAATACCACAGTATCATCATCAGTCTATAATGTTGCAATCTAAAGTAATAAAACAGATGTATTGGATCGGTCAGCCAAACAATAATAGTACATCACATTCAGAAGACCTGATTGAAACTCCTATTTTCCAAAAATTAAAACAACAACGTCGATCACATCATAAGAATTTTGCTGAAGGTTTAATAAACATCAACAATATTCGTAACAAATTCAGTGAGGCGTGTGATGTTCTTACAGAAAGGTTACTAGACTGTCTGATAATACAAGAGTCTAAGATTGATAACTTTGTTCCAGATGCACAATATGTTCCAGATGCACAACATACAACACTTAATTTTATACTTTTTGTCTGTCAAAAATAGAGAAATGCATATAGAGGAGGTATGATTGTATACAAAATTTATTATTATATTACCATTTCTAACAATATAAGCATTGAAAATATCGATACAACAAAAGCCTGGATCAATGCTATTCCGGAAATCGCACCATTCACTCATAGCTTTCCTTTTAAACATATGTAACTCAAGCTGAAATATGTAGCAAGATCAAGAAACTAAATACAAATAAAACAACAGGATATGACCAGATACCATCTAAACTTTTAAAGGTTATTGCTAAAATTATATCCCTACCATTACCAAATAGCATCAATAGGTCTATAAATACTAAAAAATTTCCCAAACAATTTTAAAAGGGCGGAAGTTTACCCCAAACTTATAAAATCTGATCTTTTGTGCATCAAGAAATATGGACCAATGAGTATCCTCCGCAGAATATCCAAATTGTTTAAGAGCACCATTTCGGAACGCCTTGTTGATCACACTAAACCCAATTTTTCACCGTATTCATCAGCCTACCGAAAGGGATATAGTTGAAATTCTCTCCTACCCAACCTTGTAGAAAGTTGGAAAAGCTCACTGGACGAAAATAAATATGTTGGTGCAGTACTCATTGATCTAAATCTAAAAGCATATGGACTTTTCGACTAAAAAACAGCATTACTTGGAAACTACCTAATGGACATATCTCAAAGAGCAAAAATAGAACAAACTTTAAGCACTAAAAATGTGGTAGGAGGAGTCGCCCAGGGTTCCATCCTGGCTTCAATCCCCTTCAATAACTTTCTGAAAGAAATTTTTACAGAATGTGACATGCATAACTATGCAGATGATAACACAATATATCCTATGACCACCAACAACTAGAAACTCTAAAATGCATTTTGCAAAACCAAGTTACGCAAGCCTCTGTATGTTTAAGAAACAACTCAATGCATGCAAATAGAGATAAATTTCAATGCATTTCTTTGGAACCAGGCAATAAACAATGTAAACCTCAGACACTGAAATCAAATGACATAGAAATAACCAAAAAATAGCCAAACTACATGGAGTAAATATAGATAACAAATTTTACTTCAAACAAACCATTACTGACGTCTATGGAAGTTGTACTGTTCAATAATTCACATAACCCAGGGTTTCGTAATACAAAACCTGGGTTCTGTTCCAAAACCCTGGGTTTCGTTAGCAAAACCCACGGTTTTGTTAGAAAACCGTGGGTTTTGTTAAGTTATTGAATTTGGTATGATTTTTTGGACAAAACCCTGGGTTTTGTGTCTATTATTGAACAAAATTTTAAAATTCTGATATTTGCTCTGTTATCCTGGGTAGTGCACAAAACTCAGGGTTTGGTAATAAAACCCTGGGATTTGCAAGCAAAACTCAGGGTATTGTTACAGAACTCACGGTTTTACGTACAAAACCCTGGGTTTTGTACCAAAACTCTGGGTTTTGCTTACAAAACCCAAGGTTTTGGTACAAAAAACAGGGTTTTGTATTACAAAGCCCTGGGTTTTGTACACAAAACTTAGGGTTTTGTGAATAATTGAACAGTACAACTTCCATAGACGTCTGCTGAAAATCATACAAACAACTGAATGCTCTGAGAATGCTCTCCAAACTCTTGAACACAAAAGGCAAACTCAAAATTTTCAAATATCCTGTTTTATTCCCTTTTCGTTACAGTGCTATTGTATGCCATTTTGTAGCAAGCAAGATGCGAAAAACTTGAAAAGATTCAAGAACGTTTCTGTGGTTTGTGTATTGTGACTACCAATTTAACTATCAGTCCCTACTCACAAGATCAAATTGCAACACCCTTCGTACATCCCGCTTAAAACAAAACTTCAATAGAAGTTTTCGGAAAAAAAATATCTCATGTATATTTCAAAGAAAACATATCTCACATTACAAGAATCAATATACGAAACAAGAGGTAACAAACAAAGTCTGAAGACTGGACACGACACACAAACGTACGGCACCCAACCATACAAACACGTTGGGGCATAAATATGGAAAGAACTCCCAAATCATGTTAAAACCACACTAACATTCACTGAATTAAAATCTCTATTAGAAACATGGTCACAAACAAACTGGTCTTGCTATTTCTGCAGGTGAGCTGGTGACTCATAACAGTCACAGTCACCTGCTCACAGGCATACATTAATACAGAATCATAGTCTTATGCATACTAATTTGCTCGGTGTACTTGGTGTCTGAACAACCAAGAGGCTCTATCTTTTAATCAAGTCTTAGTCAACAATTTCAATAACCTATATTTATTTCATCTTACATTCTATGTGCTGGATGTGGAATATCTCTATTGCAGGTTATCTTATATCATGCACCATTATATTCAAATTTAGTGTTGGTAAATACCCTAATGGCTAATGTTCTTTGCAAAAAAAAACCCCACGGAAAATAAAGTTTTGTCTTATCTCTCTTATCTTGTGTTCCAGCACGAACAGGAAGCTCTCTTGCGATTTGCATTGTAATTTATTTTAAGTCAAACAGGCACATTAAAAATAATCACGAGTTCAAGTATAAATTGTACAGGGGTATTTAACTCCATGTCACGTGGCACTGCCAATGACATAATGTGATCAATGGAATAAGTCACAAAAAATGATATATTTCAGTCGCAACAAACTTACAATATACATAACTGTCTCAGTGATTATTACAACAAAAGGTATAGTCCTATGAATTAAGATAATTACATATGGCAATTTATCATTTTAAAAAATCTTTCAATTAGACACCACTATCTCCGAACTTCCAGCGCAAAATAGAATGGTCCCTTTCGACAGCTTTCCTCATTGTCAATCTGGGATCATCACCCAAAGGCACGACCAGGGGAGCTGTGGGCTCCAACCAAGGGCTTAAGTAATTAAAAATCTGTGTAAAATACCACAGAAATGCAAAATAACGATACATTTGCGTGTGTACCATGCAAAAATTATGCCCATACATGTAGTTTGCATGCAATTTCTGTATAGAAAGTATGCAAGCCAGAACTGTATGACTTCCCTTCGTTTCTGGTTTCTCTGACTCTGTATTTGGAAGGAGAAACGTATCTCTAGTGTTATTTTTATTGGTGCATTCTACTTTGATATACCTGTTCTTTAGCCAGCATTATCCTTTCTCGTAATTTACCCACTTCTGTTTGAGATTTACGTCCGGAAAGAAGGAAATCAAAATGAAAGCTGCTGATTTCAAAACCTCGCTACAGCGACACGGAGGCACGCATGGCTCTTGCTATGCAATGTCATATCATGTGTTTGCGTCTTTCATTGAAATACAAGTGACTTCTTTCATTGGTATAATTGCTGCCCAGAAGAGTAAACATCTAGTTATTATTCCATCAAAAATCTATGTGCTATATTTTCAGGCAAACCATTTTTACGTAAATACCATTATACAATTAACTGCTCCATATTTACAGCTGATGTCATGACTGATAGCAAATAATCATATTTAACAATATAAGCTTCCGATTTGCTCTGATCCCCTCTGTTGCAAGGCATGTTCAGGGCATATGTATCAATTATGTAACTAAACCATCCAGAAGTAATGCTTTGTCTCCCAAACGGATATCATTTTAATTTATGAATGTGTTTGGCATCTTGTATGTTTCAAAACGTAGTGAATGACTTTTTATTAAGCTTTTTGCCTTCTGGAGTTGTTGCCTTTATTATAATACCTTACTTAGCCATGCATCATGCACGAATCTGCCCTCTTTCCTGTCAATTTCCTTGCTGCGCCCCTGGTGGCAGCAAGGGATTTCAGTTAATATGAACAGCTCCTATTAGCACAATTTTGCTTCTTTAATCGATGTTCCTTCAACAATCACTAGCGCGAATGGCACCTCATGTACTATCATTTTCTTGTTGATAAAAATCATATTTGATAATAATCATATTTACTACAGCAGCAGTAAATAATTTTCTTTTCCTGCTGTTCGCATAAATATTTAACGAAAGACAGTATCCACGCAGTCATCTGAAGTGCCTTTGCTAAAAGAGCGCACACTGATCTGAGTGCGTAATGAACCGTCGCTTCGCTGGTCTTGCTGCTCTGTATTGCTGAACATGCGCTGTAATTTAAAGCGAGGTTTCAAACAGCCGCAAAATATACCAATTACAACTTGTTTAAAACGGTTTCTAAAAACGCAATAGATCAGAAAGTTACACGAACTATTGACGACAACTAATACATTACACAAGGCGTGATAATAAAAGAGTGCTGTTCCGCATTTGCGTTTGGAGAAGAATTTCAAGATATAGTAGAGTCGGTCTGGGGCGTGACATATAACGAAGACGCAGATGATGACCACCATGACTTTGGTGATGTTGTTTTCGTTGGTCCGATCTGGGGTATCCTTGCTTTTTGACATTCGTCTTCGGCTTCTCCACGCTTCCTTGATGACCCGTATTATCTTCATGTTTATGACAATCAACAGCACCAGTGGCACGAGAAATACCAAAATGCTGAACAGAGCGGTAGTGTACACTGCCGCGAAAAGAGATTTATGTCCAATGCTTGTGGGAATGGGCACTGGCTTGTTGTTAATTGTGACAATATCCACCTGAAAAAATCTTGGAAAGTTGAACAATATTGAAAAGGCTGTTATTGCAGCAATCTGGATACGTGCTCTTCTTAACGTGCATAACTTCCAAGACTGCATCACCTTGCAAGTGGCTATGTATCGATTAATTGCCAAGAGACAAGTGGAAAGTATAGTCTGTGTCATAGCCATATATGCCACGGGGTTCAGGTATTTTAGAAAGTATGGCATCAGCAAATATAAGAGGTCATGTCGTTGAGTAAACGGCAACAGTCCTCCCATGATCGACATTGCAGGGAAGGACAGAACAAGTAAAAAGTTGTCGGCGACAGCCAGGACCTGCAGCAATAAGGCAGGTACAACATGCCGTCTGTCGTACCGCAAAGCAATTATTGATACGGTGTTGCCAAACACTCCCATGATGCAAATCGTGCCAGTCACCAATGTGTAGATAACAAATTCAAAGGTTTCGCATCCTCCGCGCGGTTGGCGCATTTTGGTGTCAGTCTTAGTTATCATTTGTAATGTTTGATTCCAAGAAATATGTGTTGTATTTTCCATTTTGAGTTGTATAAAAACACGAAACAAATCTCTTGACACAGACCTAACTATGAATAAGTTCATTAGATGGTACTCCTATCGTTTCACTGCGCTAGAATCTTCAAAGCAGTGGGTGCATCATAACTGTCCTTGAGAGCCATTTGCTTAGTTTTGTCTTCCTGTGGTAATGTACCATTATCCGGGACACATTTGCCTGGAAAACAAAGTAACATTTGACTCGCCGAACAACATTAGCCGACAATACTAAATGTGACACTAAACTTGTGAAATATCTAGTTTTATTGACATGTCAGGAAAGAATCCTGTTTGACGTTAATAGTTGATCATGTTTTGCTCATTTTATGTCAATGTCGAACTTAATTGAGGATCCATTAACCATTAATTGCACCCTCTTGAATCAGGACGTACATGCGTGCCTTGTTTGAGCTCGTTTTATTCCGTCACGTTCAAAATTACTGCTAACGGGGTGACCGTGTCCATGTCATATGAAATTTTAATAAGAATGTCCTTGTGGTTGTAATATATATTAATGTATCAGGATTTGAGATATATGCAAATGTCAATTTACCGAAGCCACCTCCTCATTGACAAAATTCAGAAAATAAGGCCAGGGCCATTAAATTATATACGTCATACTGATCTGTCTTTGTCATGTTGGCAGCAAGTTGAATCCTCTAAGGATTGAGGTCTACAACCTTTATTGGTGCACCTTACGCTCTGGGCGAACGGGACCGTTGACGCATGGCATATTTCCACACATGTATATAATTATGTATATATGTATGTATGTATGTATGTATGTATGTATGTATGTATGTATGTATGTATGTATGTACGTGTGTGTGTTTATGTATGTATGTATGTATGTACGTATGTATGTATGTATGTATGTATGTATGTATGTATGTATGTATGTATTGGGGTGGGGGGTGGGGGGGAGGGTATGGATACTGCCGCAAAGCTGATCTGTTAGGAATTAAAACGTTTGTCAAAGGTTTTCTATGCCATTAAAAGCATCTCTATTCCGAACATGGGATCCTCGATTACGTTACTCCATCTTGCTGATATAGTGATCTTAATATTCATTTAACTGGTTTTTAATTTTGTAAAGAATTCAGCAAAGTCGGAACGAAACTTTAATACCTCCGGACAATAATCTGACCTGGGCCCCTTGCTCATGTCTCGAACTCGCTGGTATATTCCCTTGAGAATTCAAAGAAACTATTTAACAAAGGCTCAAAATAAGCCATACAGCATCGCTATTTGCAATTAAATTGAAATATTTGGTACCTACCTTAAGTAAATAATGTATCGCCGAACAATGGGAATCAAGTTTAACTCTTTTTAAATTTATTTGTTTCCGTAAGGGTTTGACAGCAATTGCTGTGCTCCAACATCGGACATTCGTGTTTGTTTTGATCTTGAAAATTGTGCAAGATTTCCAGTTGTCCCAGGCAATACGGTCTATGCATAAATTCACCAAGTGGGGAAACCTCAGCGGAGATTCCGATGTCAGAGCCAGGCGCGCACAGGTTTCTGGGTAATTTGTGGGCCACTCAGTCTTACCGCACAGGCTACAGCGCTACTGAATACAGCAAGTAACGAGGAGTGAAACACGGATCATGATTTCTTCAAAAAAAGGAATCTAGGGTGATTGAAAAAGTTTTTGAAAGACAAAGGAATATCAGTTGATGGAAGGAATAAAGCGGCACTTTTATTTTTGATATGTGTCAGTTTGACGTTTCTTCCTGGTATCAACATTACAGCCCGCTACACAACAGTCAATGGTGGTTTACCATGATAATTCGCCTTGTCACTCAACGTTCTAACTATCAATGCTTTCAGTACTCCCTCCGCCAACGATCTACAATGGTAAACTTCTATAACCCCCTGTATTTGGCCCATTTCCTGCTTTTCTGTTCATGTTGACACGAACAAGCCATCATGGATTATCGTGACGACTTTTGAGAAGGTGCACTGCGCGCCATCTGGTAGCAAAAAATCAGCCCGCATGCCTCGCTTTCGTAATGGGACAACTGCCGGGGTTTTCCCGCTTGGTGAACTTATGCATAGACCAATATGCCCTAGAACAACAAGGCAAATGACGTGCGATACAACTAACCTTATAGGCAGGTCAGTTGTCCGTCAGTCCGTCATCAGTCTGCCCCCAAGTCAATGCTCGACTTCTCCAAAACCATCAGGCATCTACACTTCAACCCTGGTGGGAATTTACCTTGAGTGGGTCTCTATCAGGTGTCTCCAAATTTTTATGCCCTATTGAACTTTTGATTTTGTAGGATATGGGGGGTGGGGCATTTTCTTGCAAATCTTCAAAAGCTTTTTCTCCGAAAGTGCCTCGCCAATCTTTCATATCTGCAAAGATGTTACTTATATGAGCTACTTAGTAACCTTGGCCAAGTCCTCTTACTGTTAAATATCATATCCTTGTAATACGCTACAGAATCTCACACGCCTTTTGTTAGTTTATTACTCCAGTTTATTCATGCTCAAGACATACAAACATAAAGTGTGCGATATAGAAGATTGAAAAACAAATAGGCAACATGCAACACAGCATCTATTATATGTTGTACGGGCCAAAACATGCAATAAAAAAGTGCAGATTGAAGTATTACGTTAATAAGAGAGGTCACACTTACCAATTATGTGTATATTCCAGCTGAATACACAATCCAATACACAGAATTATTCAGGGCAAGAAATGTGTATTGCCATTGGATTGCATGTTAAATTGACCTCAAATTAAAAAATACTTTTAAAGCTGCAAGAATAAAATTTATGCGAACATTTCAGATATGTACATAATTTTATCACACAAATGTTGCTGTTTCTGCAACAAGTGGTTTTAACGTTATTAACCTGAAAATTACAATAAAAAGTATTGGAAAAATAAAACTCTAGCCCTGAATTTATGAAATGCCCTCTACAGGAAAGCGATGGAAGCATGGTTTAAGTAGCATAGGATATTCTTATATTTCTGCCTCTTGTACAATTTTCAAATACCTCCCTAGTGTATGCACCATTAGAGATCAGATTTTCTACATAATATTCAGCCTCATACTGCTCACACTAAGAAATCTTTTTCTTCAGGACTTTCTGCTTGGGAACAAGTCCAGGTCATCATCGTAAGAGACTCTCTCATGTACTTATCTGTTTTTACCCGAATGGACTTAACGTGATGTATAGGCGTGCAACTGTTCCCGGTGAACGACTACCGGCAAGCGTTCGATGTGATAAAGCTTTCCGCTTCTTTTTATTGCCGTATATGATAATATGACATCAGTGAAAAGATTTCATTGAGGCACTCTGCAAATGGAAAATCTATTGACTCAGTGACAAAATAATATTGATAAAGGAAATAAAATCAGATTATGTTTTAAACTCATAAATGACAGGATCACAAGTGTCCCTTAATGACAAGTGGCCATGTATAATAATTACACCAACCGAAAAAAAAAAATAAAAAACAAAACGAAGCAAAACCAAAGAAAATAAAGCAAAAAAAAAAAAGGACAGCGGAGATAATCTGACCAAATGTCCTTTAGGGTTATAGGCTCATAAGATGCCGTAAGCAAATTGCTTGTTTTATGACAATTCTGAGTGTAACAACTTAAGATAATCTCCTAGCAGTTTTTAATACTTTTGGTCATTTTGAGGTTTTGGGACATATTAGTAGACATATTAATTATCTATCAGTTGTCCAAATTTGGTCGTCCTTGTCGGAATACAATGCAAAGAAACTATAAAAAAGACCTTTAATGCTAACATGATAGTCAATGGACTGTATTAACCTTTGAACCTTTTGATTGTCTGATTTTATTCAAATAGAAACTGATTTACTCATGAAATTCTTTGCAGTAAAAACATTTGATGGATTTTCTAAGAAATGAACAAGTCATAACTTTTTTTTAAATGTGTGCAAAATATGAAGAGTCTACCCACTTTATCAATTCGGACAAAATCAAATCAAGTATTTTGTAATTTTTGTGTCACCATTTAAAAAACAACCCACAAAGATGCAAGTATTAAAAATTCCCGATACTTTTTTGCAGATACATGTCTTGAGATCATAGTAGCACAAATTTGATCATCTTGAATATTTTTCAAGAACAAGTGTCTCCGGCTGTGCCCAGGTTACAAATTAAACTGACGTCAAAAGAGGTGATGTGTAAAGGGGAAAAAACATCCATTTTCAACATGTTTCAGCAAATGTGCAAGTTACCCAAGGCCATACAAAAATATATGTGAGGTTCCGGTTACTTGACAGACCCTACTAAAAAGGCCCAACACTAAAATTAATGGAGCAAAAAAAGTATTTTTAAACCGCCCTTCCCTAATAAATACTGATCGACCTAGGCCAGTGCTACAAACTCAGTCAGAGACCCAAGCGGCCCAAAAAAGTCAGTATTTTTTGCAGTGGGCCAAATGTGACCTACACGGCATAAAGGGCCGAAGGCATGCTGGGGGGGGGGGGGGGGAGGGGGTCTAAGGCATTTCATCCAAATCCCCCACCCCCGATTTTTTTTTTGATTTGAGCATGCAATATGGTGCATTCTGGGGAGTTTCGAGTATCTTGCCTTCACATGGTTGACGAAATCACAACATTTTAGTCATTTTTCCTCATATTGCACAAAAATCTGATAAAAATTAGCAAAAAATTAGTAAAAAAAAAAAAAAATTTAAATCCCCATGTTTTCAATTAAGATACGACAAGCTTTGTATTCATACATGTAAGGCTTTAGAGAATTTTTTGCATACATATTATGTTTATTAATTCGGGGAAAATTAGCAGATAAATTATCCCACCAGTAGTAAGTTGTGTGTTTTCTCTACAAAAGCCAGAAGAAAAAATACATTAAAATAATCACTAGGAATGTACTTACCTTTTATCACTGAATGTTGATAATAAACCAGCTTTTCTGTTAACTTTGTCTCACAACTTGGTTACGGTTCATTTGATCACATATAAAGCAACAGTGCATAGCCACATAGATTTATTATAGACACACAAATTCAAAATCTATTGCCATTACTGAAAATATTATGTGATATGACTAAACGACTTGAATAAATTTTATATGGTCAGCTATTTTGTGACCATCCTGCATCACTGTACAAGATAATCGATTTTTGTACCACCGATGTTGTCATAGCAGTAGATAGACAATTTCGGAAGGCAAAATATTAGTGTGAGACGTAAGGTAATGCACCACCTGGCAAAGTGGCTTCTTCTGGGGCAAATATCAAAGAAAAATGCATTCCTATAAAATAAACAGATTTAATTTATTTTACCACAAGACAATGCAAAATCTATCTGCACTTATGATGGAACTCTGCATTCAAAGTTGTTTTATACACAGGACCGTTTCGGGGTAAAAAAAAATTTGTTGTTGTGAAATTTTGGATATTTAAAATTTGAAATACCAGTTCTTTTACAGGTGGTTGTTTGTGGGGGTGAATTTGCCGGTCAGTCGAGGGTTGCTCTTGGTCTAAGGTTGTCTAACTGGAGCATTGTAGCAAAATTTTGTATGTGTCTATAATAAATCTCTGTGGCTATGCACTATTGCTTCATATATGATCACTGTAATGTAGCCGACACAATAACGGGCATTGTAAGTAACGTCTGGAGCTCTTAATGGTATTGCTCTGCTACTTCATGAATAAGATGAGAAATGTCGCGGAATAGAAAATATTTTTGTGAAAGATCTGTCCGTCAGTCATGCGTTGGTACTGGTCAGAGTTTTCATTTTAATTAATTTCTATCATTTTTTTTTTAAATTCTGTTATTGCTTAGTTCGCGCAGATATACATATGAGAAGCTCTGATTCAAGCAAAGCTTTTGCCTGGGACTGTTCCTTTTTTGTTTATTAGTAGAGGCATGTTTTAGAAAGTAACGACTGCGAAGTATGGATTCACATTCAGTGTTGTAATGTATCACCAAATCTATACAACTACTATGTGCAGCAAGGACAAGATTTTTATTGGACATGTTCCATATCGCATTCAACATGATTTACCATTTGAAGACACCTGTAACATTTCCTTAGGTACCTCATATAATGGACAACATGTAGATCACATACCCTTCTACACAACTAGTGAACTGACCTATGGAATGGACAGTAATATCACAGTATCCTCATCAATCTATAATGTAGCTATCCAAAGTGATAAAACAGATGTATTGAATCTGTCAACAGACAATCATAGTCCCTCACATTCAGAAGACCTGACTAAAACTCAAAATGATCATATCACAAGGATTTGCCATAGGTTTAATCAGTATCAACAGTATTCGTAACATATTCAGCGAGTTGTGTGAGGTTCGTAAAGAAGGTTACCAGACTGTCAAATCAAGAGACTAAGATTGATAACTCTTTTCCATATGCACAATTCACAATACCTAATTTTACACTGTATCGAAAAGACAGAAAAGTATATAGAGGAGACACACTTGTATATATTGGGTCGTGTGCCCACTAGGATGCTTGAAAATCTTGAGTTGAACCAAGTTTTTGAATCGGTGGTCATTGAACTGAATATTAAAGACACTAAAGGGGCATTACATACAATATACAAGCCTCCAAACATCAGTGATAGCATCTTTATGAATGAGATCAGCGGTGTTGGTGATAGATCATCAGACCATTACTACTTACTCCTTATTGGAGATATGAACTTTGATATGACCAAACCTGCCTGTGCCCAGACAATCTGTGACTTATGTGAACTCTTTGATCTTCATAACATAATAAAACACCCTACATATATCAAAGTGATGCTTGATCTCACTCTAACAAACAAACAAAACATCCTAAGAATCAAAGCCGGCTTGAAAAACACGGCACTTGAACATCAAAATTACCAAACACATGCTAGACAAAGAAACGAGGTCATCGCACTACGACGGAAATCTGTGCGAAACTACTTTAAAAACAAATGTGACTCAAGATACCTGCTAATAAAACTTTCTGGCCCACTATTAAACCCTTCCTTTCGAACAAAAGAATATTTTTATCAAACAGCTTCACTATATGTCACGAAGACAAAATAATATAATTTCAGACCAAACTCGAGTATCAGAAGCTTTTAATAACTATTTTATCAGCATTTCCAACAACATAAGCACTGAAAATATCGATAGAACAAAAAGCCTGGATGCAATTCAGGAAAACGCACCATTCACCCCTAGTTTTACATTTAAACATATGTAACGCAAAGTGGAGTTTGCAGCAAGATCAAGAAACTAAATACAAATAAAGCAACAGGATATGACTAGATACCATCAAAACTTTTAAAGCCCATTGCTAAAATCATATCCCAGCCGTTAACAAAACCGCATCAATAGGTCTAAAGATACTACAAAATTTCCAAACAATTTTAAAGGGCCTGGGGTTTACTCCACATATAAAAATTCTGATCTTTTGAACATCAAGAACTATCGACCAACGAGAATCCTCCTCAGAATCTACAAGATTTTTGAGAGCGTCCTTTAGGAACGCCTTGTAGATTATTTTGAAGACAACTTTCCCCCCTATCCATCAGCCTACCGGAAGGGGTATAATTGCAATACTCTCGTGCTCAACCTTGTAGAAAGCTGGACTCTCTGAACCAAAATACGTATGCTGGGACAGTACTCATGGATCTGTAAAAGGCGTTTGACTATCTTTCTCCATCAATTCTACTTAATAAACTAAACGGATATGGACTTTCAGACTCGGCAATATCAATACTTGGAAACTCCCTAACGAACAGATCTCAGAGAGCGAAAATAGAACAAACCTTTGGTACTCAACAGGATGTTGTAGCAGGACTCACCTAGGTTCCACAACGGCTCCGCATCTTCAATATCTTTCTAAATGACATCTATACATCTTTACAGAATGTGACATACATAATTAAGCAGATGATAGCACAATATCATATACCCATCAACAAGTAGACACGCTAAAATGCATTTTGCGAAATCAAGCTTCGGAAGCCTCAGTACGGTTAACAAAAAACTCAATGCGTGCAAATACAGATGAATTTTAATGCATTTTTGTCAGCAGGCAATGGACAATGTGAACCTCAGACACTGAAGATAAATGACATGGAAATAACCTCATGAAAAAAAATAGTCAAACTACTTGGAGTAAACATATATAACAAATTTAATTTCAAACAACACATTACTGACATCTGCTGCAAAGCAGGCATATAACTGAATGCTCTGAGGAGACTCTCAAAACTCTTGAACACAAAAAACAAACTCACAATCTTTAAATCTTTTATTTTATGTATGTATATATATATATACATATATACATACATATATACATATATATGTATGTATATATATGTATATACATATATATATATATATATATATATATATATATATATATATATATATATATATATATATATATATATATATATATATATATATACTGTATTGTATGGTATTTCTTTGGCAAGCAAGATGCACAAACACTTGGGAAGATTAAAGAAAGTGCCCTGTGGTTTGTGTATTGTGACTGCCAGTCTAACCATCGGTGCCTGCTCACAAGATCATATTGCGGAACCCTTCATACATTCCGCCTAAAATAAATTAAAAATAATAATAATAATAATAATAATAATAATAATAATAATAATAATAATAATAATAATAATGATAATAATAATGATAATAATGATGATAATAATGATGATAATAATAATAATAATAATAATAATAATAATAATAATAATAATAATAATAATAATAATAATAATAATAATAATAATAATAATAATAATAATAATAATGATAATAATAATAATAATTCATCTCCTGTCTATTTGAAAAAAAAAACATTTCAAATTACAAGACTGAAGATACGAAACAAGAGGTAACAAATAAAATTTCAAGGCTGGTCGTCACAATGCACAGACGCACGGCACCCGATCATTCAAAAACGTTGGGGCATAAAATATGATGTGAATTCCTAAATCTCGCTAAAGGCACTCTAACACTCACTATATTGAAATCGCTATTAGACACATGGTCACAAACAAACTGCTCTTGCTATTTTTGCAGGTGAGTGGGTGACTCATAACAGTCACAGTCACCTGCTCACAGACACAAATTAATACAGAATCATAGTTTTATTCATACTTATTTACTCGGTGTACTTGTATCTGAACAACCAAAATGCTCTATCTTATAATCAAGTTTTAGGTCACAATTTTAATTATCTATTTTTATTTCATCCTGCATTCTATGTACTGTTGGTGGAATGTCTCTATCACAAGTCATTTCTGTCTTATTATGTACAAACATATTTATATCTATTGTCGGTAAATAGCCCTAATGGTTAATGCTGTTTGTAAAAAAAAAAAGAAAAGAAAGTTTCATGTTTTTGTTATGTTATCTTATGTTGGTGCACGAACACATGGCTCTTTGGCGATTTGCATTGTATTTTATTATAAATCAAACAGGCACATATAAGAAAATCATGATTTAAAGTGCAAATCGCAGAGGGGTATACAACTCCATATGACATGGCATTGGCAATGTACGAATGTGGTCAGTGGAATAAATCACAAGAAGGGGTATATTTCAGTCGCAACAAACGTACAATATGAATAAATGTCTCAATGCTTATCAGAACAAAAGTTATAGTTATATGAATTATGATAATTACACATTTAAATTTATCACAAAAAGATCTTTCAGTTAGATACCACCATCTCCGAACTTCCAGCGAAAAACAGAATGGTCCCGCTCGACAGCTTTTCTCAATATCATTCTGGGCTCATTACCAATAGGCACGACCCGGGTAGCTGTGGGCTGGCTCCAACGGAGTGCCTAAATATTAACATGTGTATCAAATATCATATAAATGCAAAATAACGATACACATGCGTGTGTATCATGCGAAAAATATGCCCAAACATATAGTTTGTCTGCATGCAATTTCTGTATGGAAAGTATGTTAGGCAGAACTGTATGACTCCCCTTCCTTTCTTTTTCATGGGACTCTGTATTTGGAAGAAGCGTATCTCCAATGTACTTTTAGTGGTGCATTTTATTTTGAGAAACCTGTCTTTTAGCCAGCATCATCATTTCTCGTTATTTATCCACTTCTGACTGGGATTTACTTTCTGAAAGAAGGAAATCGAAATGAAAACTGCTGGTTTCAAAACCCCGCGTGACTGACACGGAGGCAAGAATGGCCAGAGCCAAGCACCACCTATGAATACTGGGTACAATCATTGTGCTATGCTATGTCATCTCATGTGTTTGCCTCTTTCATTGAAATGTTATATATTTCATTAAACCCCCAGTACTGAGAACATTATGTACAGAAACATCGATAAAACATAGTGTACAGAGAGTAAAAATGCATGACTTCTTCACAATGTACGTGGCTTCTTTCGTTGGTATTTCACAATCGGTGCCTAAAAGGGTAAACACCTTCTTATGCTTCAATCAAAAATCTATGTCCTATATTTTTTAGGTAATACACTTGATGTAAATACCATTGTATTCCCTACTTCATATTTACAACTGATGCCATGACTAATAGGAAGTATTCATTTTAAACAATATTGGCTGCAGACCTGCTCTGGTCCCCTCAATTGCTATGCATCGGAACTATGTTTCAGCCTTGTTCAGGGCACTTGTACCAATTATGTAACTTAACCATCCAGAAACGAAGCTTTTTGCTTTCTGGAGCTGTTACCTTTATCATATCTAGATACTTATTTAGCCACGCTTCATACATGAATCTACCCTCCTTCCTGTCAGGTTCCTTGCTACACCCTTTGAGGCAGCAAAGCATATCAGTTATGATGCACTGCTCCTATTAGCCACAATTTTGCTTCTTCAATCGATGTTCCTTCAACAATCACCAGCACTAATGGCACCTTATATACTGTCGTTTCCTTGGTGACAAAAATCCCATTTTAGAGTCTCAACAGTAGTAAATAACTTTCTTTTCCTGCTGTTTGCATAAATATTTAATGAAAGGCAGAATCCATGCAGTCGTCTGAAGTGCCTTTGCTAAAAGAGCGCACACTGATCTGAGTACGTAATGAACCGCCACTTCGCTGGTCTTGCTGCTCTGTATTGCTGAACATGCGCTGTAATTTAAAGCGAGGTTTGAAACAGCCGCAAAATATACCAATTACAACTTGTTTAAAACGGTTTCTAAAAATGCAATAGATCATAAAGTTACACGAACTATTGAAAACAACTAACACATTACACAGAGCGTGATAATAAAAGAGTGCTGTTCCGCATTTGCGTTTGGAGAAGAATTTCAAAATATAGTAGAGTCGGTCTGGGGCGTGGCATATAACGAAGACGCAGATGATGACCACCATGACTTTGGTGATGTTGTTTTCGTTGGCCCGATCTGGGGTATCCTTGCTTTTTGACATTCGTCTTCGGCTTCTCCACGCTTCCCTGATGACCCGTATTATCTTCATGTTTATGACAATCAACAGCACCAGTGGAACGAGAAATACCAAAATGCTGAACAGAGCGGTGGTGTACACTGCCGCGAAAAGAGATTTATGTCCAATGCTTGTGGGAATGGCCACTGGCTTGTTGTTGATTGTGACAATATTCACCTGAAAAAATCTTGGAAAGTTGAACAATATTGAAAAGGCCGTTATTGCAGCAATCTGGATACGTGCTCTTCTTAACGTGCATAACTTCCAAGACTGCATCACCTTGCAAGTGGCTATATATCGATTAATTGCCAAGAGACAAGTGGAAAGTATAGTCTGTGTCATAGCCATATATGCCACGGGGTTAATGTATTTTAGAACGTACGGCATCAGCAAGTATAAGACGTCATGTTGTTTTGTAAACGGTAACAGTCCCCCCATGATCGACATTGCAGGGAAGGACAGAACAAGTAAAAAGTTGTCGGCCACAGCCAGGGCCTGCAGCAATAAGGCAGGTACAACATGCCGTCTGTCGTACCGCAAAGCAATTATTGACACGGTGTTGCCAAACACTCCCATGATGCAAATGGCGCCAACCAGTAATGTGTAGATAACAAATTCAAAGGTTTCGCATCCTCCACGCGGTTGGCGCATTTTGGTTTCATTCTCATTTATCAATTGTAATGTTTGATTCCAAGAAATATGTGTTGTATTTTCCATTTTCAGTTGTTTTCAAACACGAAACAAATGAATATCTTGACACTAACCCAACTATGGATAAGCTCAATAAACAGTGCTCCTATTATTCCACGGCACCAGATTCTTCAGAGCAGTAAGTACACCATAGCTGTCCATGGGAATCAATAGCCTTCTGCTGTCTTCCTGTGGTAATATATCATTATCCGGGGCGATTTTTCCTGCAAAAAAAACAAAAATAAAATTTAAATCGCCAAACAACATTAGCCGACAATGCTGAAGGTGGCACTAAATTTGTGAAACATTTAATTGAATTGACTTTTGTGAGGAAAGAATCCTGCTGAAATGTTAAAAGATGATCATGTTCCGTTTATTATACGTCAGCGTGGAATTTGATTGAGGATTCATTGACTATTAATTGCACCCTCTTGAATCAGGACCTACATGCGAGCCCGGTTTGGGCTCGTGTTATTCCGTCATATTCAACATAAGTACTTACTGGGCTGACCCTTTCAATGTCGCACGAAAGTTGAAAGAACATCCCTGTCATTGGAACATATATATAGGTATCAGGATATCAGATACATGCAAATGTCAGTTTAAGAAAGTAACTTACTCACTGGCAAAATGTCAGAAATAATGACAGGCCACAAAATTACAAACGTCATACTGATCGGTCTTTGTCATGACAGCAGAAAG
Source organism: Hermodice carunculata (assembly GCA_964020975.1). Classification (NCBI taxonomy): domain Eukaryota; kingdom Metazoa; phylum Annelida; class Polychaeta; order Eunicida; family Amphinomidae; genus Hermodice; species Hermodice carunculata. The sequence goes on along the minus strand of OZ026619.1, from coordinate 89,072,993 downwards.
CTCAGTCTTCTGACAGTGGCTGCACTCACAAAGAGTTTGATCTGACCCTGAATTAAAACCTAAAATCAAATTGATATTCTTTGGGGGGCCTAAACTACTTAATCCTTGGCTTAATGTTTGATCAAAATTTTATGGATTATCCAATCTATGATCTTGGCTATGATATGCCCTGAAGGTTAACAATTCCATTTTATCATATTAATCTTAGTTTAATCCAGCATTTATTGTTTTGCTCCAGGATTAAATTCAGACAAAGATAAAATTAACTTTATAAACTAAAAACTTTAATACCAAAGTTCTTATTACCGCCAAGAACAAAGATTAGTTAATCCTGGAATTTGAAACATTGAACCAACCATGCCATAGTTCTTTGAGAACACGGCCACTGAGAATTGAGGTCTACAACTTCAAATGCAGCTGTTGGCTTATGGCATAATATTTCCATATGCATAAACATATATATATATATATATATATATATATATATATATATATATATATATATATATATATATATATATATATATATATATATATATATATATATATATATATATAGTGTATTTGTGGCTTTTTGTCAAGATCCACTTCCTAGTAGTCAGTACCCTATTCTGCAGTCCGAACTCTTTAAGCTAACCTGTTACTGTCTAACCTATATACATATCGGAGTACTATTTTCATTATTACACACATTCGTCTATAGAATTTTGACATAGCCTGTATTAGCCCAAAAAGTGTCTTCAGCGGGTAACCACTCAGAACATGTTTCGGCGCCTATACCCGTAAATGTCTCTCTGTGTAGCGGCTCGTTGTCTAAGCTAATATATTCAGCAAAGGCAACCCACAAAATAATGAATAAGTTTGAACGTGGCAAATGATGAATTAGCTAAATACGTGAAGTTTTGCTTGTAATTGCAGAGCTTCATTATGAACGAAGAATACCTGTCAAACCAAACATAATTACTACACTCGTATAGTTCAAGTTCAAATAAGAACAATTTGACTTACCCCTGAACCAGTATGTACCCTTTCTAGCTGGATAGCATATTTCAGTTAAACCACCTGCCAGTGTATAACTGAAGTAGAAGCAAACTGGGGCATTATATTCAGTCCAAGTGATTGCAAATAAACAGTTGCAGCTAGACCACCTGTACTAACCGAGAGAAATCCTAACAAGTACTGCAACAATGAACATCCTGCACGAAAAATGTAAAACACACCCCATGATGACACCTACTCCTCACTTGAAAGTCTGCAAACAATAAACCTCTATTTTGCTGCCAACCCGGAGTAAATCATTCAACATAATGGTTCAGGTTTGCAACCTTTGAGTAAATATTGTCAAATTTGAGTAATTTTTGACACCGAATAAATGTGCCCTTATGCATGTCAAAAAAATGAAAATCATTAGCATATAAGTCAAAAACATGTTATCAAAACACAATTTTTCTTAACCAGATTTTAAGGACAATTAGGCAAACTTGTAACTGTCGTAGGGAGCTGCTTGCTACCGATAGCCCATGGAGGGGTTAAATCTGACAAAAAACATGTAAGCTTAAAATGTCTGAAAGTGAATATTAAAACAGAATGATGCCAAAAGATAAAATTAAGTAGCAAAACAGGCAAGTCTAAAATCTGTAAAATCATTGCAGGCAAACTTTCTAATAACCTTTGGATATTAACAGCAAAGTTTGTTGATCAAGTCACATAAGAACTAGAAAAGAAGATTTACTTCAATGCAAATCTGCCTGTGTGCCTTCAAAAGTTGTAAATATTAATGCTACAACTTTTGTCCTTTGGTACTTCACATTTCATTTAGCTTATGGCTGGGTGAAAATTTCAAAGTCCAGATGACCTTAACCTTTTACCTTTAGAGGTCACGTGTAAATTACAAAAATGTACAGTGTTACAGTACCCACAATTTAAGCCCAACATGAACCAAATCAGATGAAAATTGACAAAGTTATAGCTAGATGAACTCAGAACTCTCAGAACTCAGAACAGTTTATTCAATATGATATGAAATGGTTAACATGAATTTCAACGTTTGTAGTGACAAAGTGGTAATTGAGCAATAACCAAGAACTCGTAATTGAACTAAATGATATTAGGATGACCCTGGCTAAGGATTCTATGATCCACTATCGCCAAGGCCACCTTTCGGTAAAATTATAATTAGCAACAACTGGCAAAAATAGTAAGAACAGAGATTAGAAGCTTAAATATACAGGGTAAATATAAAGTCACTTAATTACCACAAACATAACAGTGTGAAACTGTTGACGTTTGACCTTTAGAGGTCTCATGTAAGTTTCAAAATGTGCAGTGTTACAAAAGCTACAATTTGAGCCCAACATGATCAAAATTGGATAAAAATTGGCCAAGGTATGGCTGCAAGTTTGGGCGCTCAAGTGGTCTGTATACACCTATACCTCCACTATGGAGTCGGTTGCGGGTGGTTGGGTCAGATTATCTCAGGTTTGACGAATGTTGAAGCTCTTTCCTTTCATCATTCATTGTAAAAAAAAAAAACTGTCTCTGAGCACATTGGTGCAGCAAATGTAAGTGTCTTCACCAGGGGTAGTTACTCTTATGGCCAGTTGTAGACGTCAGTGTTAAGTCGGTATTGAGGTTTTAACCTGGGGTTGATTTTTTTCCATTTGCACATGTCAGGTGTTGTGTTAACCTGAGGCTGAACCCTGAGTTAACGCTGAACCTGCCTTTTGCTTGGTTTGACACGACGGTTAAAAGCGTGATTACCTAAGGAGAATCGATAAACGTTGTTTCTTGTGTTTCTATTACATAAGAGAACTTTGTATAATAGAGTTCTGGTCACTGTGACGCTGAATGTGAAGCCAGTGAAAAAATGGGTGGCGATTGAAATGGCTGCTATCTGGAGTGGATAGATGATCTTGAAGTGGTTGAAAGGTTGTTAAGGATGGCAAAAATACTGCAGGATAGAAGTATTCCGTTTCACAAATACGATGATGACAGATTTCTCTTTTGTTTTTTGCTTTACAAAACAAGCCGTTATAGACATTCTATGGTTTGTAGAAAGACAGCGGCAACGTGTGTAGAAAATAATGTTCTATTTCCTCGGTTTCGAGATTTCATATTCCTGTAGTTCTATGGAAGTGGTGAATTTTTGACGCACAGATGCTGATTTATTTGGAGTCCACACAACCACTTTTAGCAGTGTGCTGAAAAATTGCAGCAAAGCACTGGCTTCGTTTCTTTCAGCGCCAACTGAGACTTGAGTCCAATGCTCTGAATTATGGTGAGGACGTTAGATTCATGTACTTGTAAACGTTCCTCGTCAAGTGGCACCCATGCCTACAATTACATAGAATATAAAAAACCCAGGCCATCAGCTTTTCTTGGGGTGCTTTGGGGCCACTACTCCAAAAGTGGGAGGGAAAGTGGTTGATGGAGTCAAAAATGTGGTACTGAAATATTAAAAAGGTATCAGTAGCTGGTTTGTACCTTAATGCCATTTTTAATTAAATTCATACGGTTGACCTCCTATAGTCTTGATGCGCCTCGTAAAACGATTTTTGTTCTCCGAATTTGGCCACCTTCTGTCTGAACTAGATTTTACAACAGGATGGGCCTGCTTAGATATAATCGTGTTAGTAATTGGAATTTTCTCTTTTAAATGGTACATTCGCCCAGTAGAATCTCACATATCATACTGTGAACTGGACTGCAACTTCATTTATTTCCTAACGACTTAGATTTTTTGCGTAGGTTGCCGGGCAATTTTGACACACTAGTACGAGCGTTTTTGAGATACTATTCCAGCATATGAAAACGAAGGTTGCTAAAATATAATTGGAAATAATTGTCGCTTCATCGGGTGAAAAGACTTCAAGGTGACTTATAGGAGGTGACACTAGAGTAGAATCCGAATGAAGTTTAAGTGTAATTCCGGGTCATAACTACGACGAGCATGTATGATTAAACATTTCGCTTGGCTGACCCATAAGCGGAGATGCACGTAATGGTTTGTTTGACCCAAGGCGATGTACGTCGGTAGTGATGTCCGCTTGAATACAGTCGTAGTTTTTCCATAATTAAGATGTATAGTAAATTGTAGATAATTACAGAGGGTAATTGGTGACTTTCCAGCGCTTGAGCTTGTAATTATAATGGAAGGGAAGCCTGGCGTTATCTGCTCGGATATATGACTTGCTTCGAAACGCCCCCTTCTTATCAGTCACACAAGCTTATTCAGTAAGCTTTTTTGTACGTTTGACACCTTAAATTTATCTCTGAATTAGATAATGGACAAAATAATAACTGCAGAAATATTAGCACTTTACCACACTCGAAGCCTCAAAACAACAGTCAAACAGTTCACACACGATGACTGGTTGGGAACCGAGTTGGGCTCCGAGTCAGCTCAGAATAACTTCAAGGAAACTTAGAAACAAGTCAGAGAGTTCGGCATAACTCGTATTAAGTAGACGCTGGACCATTCTGAACATATTTAAAGATACGCGGGATCTCTAGGAAAATCGTGGCAAACTCGTAACCACTTGCAACAGTTCGCAGTAAGCTCATGTAAGGTCTTAAATAAGTTGCTTATATTTTTTAAGCTGAGTTATGATGAATTAACAACGACCTCAGTATGAGTCACCGGAACTCATTAGGAGCTTCCCGAGTTAGACACGACTCTGTTACCAGTTGAGATGATTGTAGAATCTTGACCAAGTGACAAGCTGACATCAGCCATGAATTGACACTCGCACCTTGCGGGGACTCAAGGCCTTGTCTAGAAGCAGCCCCGTTGTCTTGCCGCCCGCTTAACTACTCCTGTCAACAATGACTATTATTTCTGGTTCTACCAATGACAGAACATGTTTCCTCAAGAAGAGAAAGCATGTCTGACTTGGCAGCTATGTTGAAAGGAATTACGGCCATCTACTAACATCCGGCTCAGAAGACGTGCCGATCTCTAACTCTAATTAAACTCGTTAAACCTCGCACTGAACTCGGTAATGCTCGTCATGAACTCGGTTACACTCTTAGAAAAGTCATGCAGCTCGTACTCAACTCGGTACCAGTCTCAAAACACTCGAATTCATTCGTCACTGTCTTGTAGTATACTCGTACTAACTCGAAGGTACTCGTACCGCATCCGTAAATGTCAAGTGTTTTGCGGAGTTCTATGAACTCGGGAACATAGGGTGCTCATGCTGGGTAACTAGGCATCCATCTTGCCATCGTGTGAGTGCTACATTGTTTTTCATCCTATTCAGACTTCCTTATAATCTGACATTTCTTTGCATTTTGGCTCTGAGCTGACCAATTTACAATAAAATTTTCACAGGTTCTATGGGAGAGACCCCTTTACGCCGATATGTTTAAGTATGTCGGCCACTCGAGTCGTTTTCAAAATTTCTGGATGTATCCGAGAACAACATCATTCACATTTTAAAACCATAACAAACAAACAAAAAAAAAAAAACTTAACCAACGTATGCCAAAACAAACAAAAGAAAGCGGACCTCATTTGCTTACCTGCAAATATTTACCAACCATCACATCAGTGGTGCCAGGAATTTCTGCAAGATGTAGAAACTGCTTTGTTTTCCTGTGTTCCACTTTCCTGATCAGAAACAAAACGGCGAAAACGTGCACGGAATCTCCGTTCATTCAACTAGTTGTTCCACCCGATGCAGGAAATGATGATAAATAGGAATCGAGTAGGATTCCGTGCCAGTATAGTGTTAATCATACTATTCATAACGGATATCCATAGCCTTTGTGTCCCAAGTAGGTGAACTTAGTATAGGATAAAATGGTCCTGCATGAATATCGCTCTAAATAAGCACGATAACTGGTGCTTTCCAAGAGTGGTGTGTTTTCAATCTGGGATTTATTTTGAGTGATTCATGAATGTCATTTTTTCATATAAATGTACAGTTAAAAGCATGATCGCCGACTTCTTGCCCAAAGGCTAAGTTATTGTCTTCAGCTTTTTTGTTGAAGTTTAACTGTTTATCAACATCATGAGTGCTCTTTACCGAAGGGGGGGGGTAGGGGGGGCTCAGTACGCTGGTACAGGTAATTATTTTTGTGGAGTACGTAGTACGGAAAATAAAAATCTTTCCAAATTTTGGATAGTACGAAGTACGTAAAATAAGAGGGCTTCCAATACGCCAGTACGGTAAATAAAAAGCCCCAGTACGCCAGTACGGGAAACCCCTTTCCCACCCTCTTTACCTCTTGCAAAAAGTGGTTGTGTCTTTCCAATTCCGGTTAATACACGGTTAGAAAGACGGACGACCCTTATTACGATGCGACATGGTTTGAAGCACGATTGTTTGACTTACATTGCACACTTTAACCCTGGTACTGATAACTGCCTATTGACTCGTCAATACCTTTCTTTGGTGCGCTTGGGCGCTATACCCAAATGCACACAAAGCACCCCGGGGAAAACTGTTGTTCTGAACCGCCCCGGCATCCGCTCCCATGCATCCCTTCCTTTCATTCTCTATCGCTCACCAGCACATTTGTATTTAAATGAAAGGCCTTTTATCCGAGCAGACGAAGAGTTAAACGAACTACAACTGCCAACAGGACACCAATCGCGAAGTCATTAGCTGAGCCTTGTTTGCAATATATATATATATATATATATATATGTATGTATATATATATATATATATATATATATATATATATATATATATATATATATATATATATATATATATATATATATATATATATATATATATATTTGGTGGCTTCGCCAGTTTTCGGGGAATCATAGTTTTCATGGTACTGACTTTGTGCCCGATCTTCGTGATGTCAGAAATAATATCTAGTGAAAACAGCATTGAAAAATATCAGTTATGCTTAGAAACTACCCCCACATTGAATAAATTAGAATGTGAACACACCGAGCAGTCAGGCATTGACTATAATCGCTCAGTGCACCGGGAAAACTTACGGGTATGTGTATAATTGATTTTATCATGGATGTATTTCATGTTCGGAACGAGCGGGACTCGAACCTGCAACCTTTGGCACCAGTCGCCTAGCTGAAATGGGAAACACACATATCCACTCGACCAAATCCCCATCCCTAAAAAAGAATGGTTCAATGGAGGTAGTTATGTGCGAGTGCCATATCAACACGGTAATGCAGTATATTTACTGAGTCGGCATTTATTTCCAGAATCGGGGACTTAAATCCACCAGCATTAAGGAAATGCCGAAAATATATATTTCATGTTCGGAACGAGCGGGACTCGAACCTGCAACCTTTGGCACCAGTCGCCTAGCTGAAATGGGAAACACACATATCCACTCGACCAAATCCCCATCCCTAAAAAAGAATGTATGTCATCTGACGTGTATTTTGTTAACTCATTTTATCTTGGACGCATCACAGGTTCTACCCTGGCCTGTTGATACCCCGCTGTAAAGGGGTATTTTATCCAAATAGATAAATAAATATATAGTCAACTGATCCAATGAATTGATTCATGTAATCAAATATCTGTGGATAATCAAATATACTCCTATTCTAATATGGGCGGAGTCAATAAAAGCACAAAACCATTGTATTTGTTAAATCTCCGCCCATACTAAATCCGCTGATAAAGTGCACGACTAGATCAAACGATTGTCCAATCAGGGCAACTCTATCACATGCACCTCAGATGCACGCGCAGGTTTCTTTGGCAGACGCCACCACAGCATTTGCATAATTAAAACAAACAAACAACATGGATGAACGCATCGCCATGGACTTTGATGTAGAGGATCTGGTAAATTACAACAGAACCGGCACACATTGTGTGATATTAAGCTGTCAAAGCCCTCTCGGCTACATGACTTATAATTTGATGGAATTGGACAAAGGTCGTATGTATAACGAAACAACAATCCTGCAAATGTCCAAGCTCTGTGAGCACAATGTTGCTATTTTTATGGGCTATGTCGAGGAAGAGGGTGTTACGAGTTCGATTTCTGTGCCAATGCCAATACAAGATTTTTTTGACAAACCTGTTGTTCCCTAGAGATTTGTAGATGCACATGAGGCAGAAATTTAGAAATTGGCCGAAGAGCGGCTTGCCGATTCTGCAAAATCACAAACAAATTGGGCTGTCCGTGTTTTCAAAGGTTTGTAAACACAGACACAAATAAAGCTGAAGTTTGTCGAGAGCTTGGTTCCCCATCTTCCCATGTTCTCTTCCTTCTGCTAAAACTTTCAATTCTCTCCGTTATGATGACTAAAAGTAGCCTTGTACTAACGCTGAATAAGTCATCAATCCATTTCTTAACTTTTGAGTAAGATAAACGAGTCCACCATAACACAAATTACCGTATAATTGAGTGTAAACGATCCTTCTTTCAAAGTTGAATTTGACTCCATCTTCGCGCTTTGGCATTACTTTAGAGAACCGTAAGGGGTAATGCATGTAGACTCTCGCATTTACCAACGGCTGCAGCTAAGAGATGGCGCTGCAGGCTGTGACCAAGTTAAACAAGTCTTTTGCGGCCAGTTAACATCATTTAATATAAAGGCATTAATTAAATGTTATGTAAAATGCAAAGGCTAAAATTTAAAAAATCAAACGTTCATATAAAAGCCTAGCTAATTGAGGCCTCTTGTCATGAGTTTTGAAAAGCCCAACCACAAAATAGCATTCAATTTTCTCTGTAAGTAGACCTACACACACGTACAGCCCTACATGACTTTGGCATGGAATAGATGAATAAATTTTCAATCGTCGTACTCCACAGACGATTAAATTATCTTTAATTTGTGGGAAAAAAGAAAACTTGTTTATTTTTTGTCTGGAGGATTGGTTTCCTATTACAGAACACCAACTGATACTAAAACATTATTTTTGGAGGATTGGTTTCCCATTAGAGAATACCAACTGATACTAAAACATTATTTTTTTTGGCAAAGAAATGAATTTTCAAAGATAATTATCGCCTTGTTTCAGATTGGTTGATTGAAAACCATGAAATTAGAGAATTCGAGCTTATGAACTAGCAAGTCTCCTCAGAAGGTTTTACTTCGGGATCTGCAACAAAAAGAAAGAAAATATGGAAAATCTTCATATGCGTCGATCGGATATAGCTTAGGCGACACCTGATCTTCCCTCCATTTGATCGTCAGATAAACTTGATGGCGGATAGAGAGTTTCAGTCTGCAAATAAAGTCTTCAGTGGCTACCTGGCAAAATTAAGGAAGGATGGCGAAGACACATCATGTGGAAAAGAAACAATTCTTGAGGGTGACATTCACAGACTCTACAGATATGTATTTCTTGACACACCTCAGGAATTACAATATTGGGTGTTTTTCATTCTTGGTATTCATTTTGGAAGGCGGGGTCGGGAGGTCCTGCGTAGCTTGAAAAAGGACTCATTTGTAGTGTGTAAAGATGATGAGGGTGTGGAATATAACAAGATAAGGTACAATGAAACTGAAAAGACAAGACAGGGAATGAATGCTATAGAAAATGTGAAGCAATGTGTTATGTACGCACAACTAAACGACAGTGACTGTCCAGTGAAGGCCTTTAAAAAGTACATCAGCAAACTAAATCCTGAATGTGATGCACTGTATCTGAGGCCACGTTGTCACAAACCACTTGATGAAAACAGTCCATAGTATGAAAATTGCCCTGTGGGAGTTAACAAACTGTACACTTTCATGAAAACAATGTCAGAGAATGGTGGTCTGTTAAAATTTACACAAACCATTGCTTGAGGAAAACGTGTGTCAGCGATTTGTCAGCAGCTGCGGCGATCCACGGCCGGTTTTGCCCTCGTGCCATGCCTAAATCGATAAACAAACAGCGAGAGGAAGTATCTATTACTTAACTAAAACATGAGAACGCTGTTACTGGTATAGCATTTGGGCATAATGGAGGGTGTTAGTGTGGGGACTGTGGTCGGTCTACAATACCACTTGATTTAACACCTCTTTTTTGGATAGTGTGGTGGTCCTGAAAAGGGACATGAGGAGCGTTAAAAGTAGCAAAAGGCACAACGTTTTCACGAGAATACGCTATTATGAGTTGTATTGTATTGCAAACATATTTATTTAAAGAACTGGATCGCCTAATAGTTCCTAAGCAACTCATGTGGAGGTTCTCCAGTACATGCATTGACAAACATGGTATGTACATGACAAACAGGACATTATAAGGAGTCTGTTTCCTATCTTTAACAGTATAATACCAAGAGGTAGTTAAGGAAACAATATTAATAAACGAAACGTCCCGACTCAATGGAAAATGTATGTGCTGCAGAAAAAATTTCAACATTCTGTTCATTTGAAAGATCCGCACTGCCACTTAGCATTATTATTCTGTCTCTAAGGAGATCAATGAAGAAATTCGGATTTACAACTGGGGCAAGCACGTTAACAACAGTATTCAAGAGTTTACGCCTTTGAGGGTTGTAGAGAGGACACTGAAAAAAGAAATGAAATGTATCCTCGATTGGGTGGCTACAGGAGTTGGGACACGGAGTTATTAAGCAGATGCACGGAGCAAAAATCTTTTTTGACACGAGTATGAAAGTACAAAGCTATTTCGCCGGATCCTTAAAGAGTCAGCCTTTAGTTACGGAATATCAGTGGGAAACCATGTACGTCAAACACTCGCTTGTGCTGAGCCAAAACCAGTTTCTTGCAATGAATGGTACATCAAACAACCCTAGGCTCCCTTGCAAAAGCACAACGTTCCAAGGTACGAGGACTTATAGCAAGGAGATGCGCGATAGATTACAGCGATGCAATTCTAGCGTTTCCCAACTTTGGATTTCGAGGCATAGGGCCTATATTACGCCCACTGGAAACTGAATTTAGAGAAAAAACAACTATGATTTTTTATGTCCATTATGCAAAGCACAGTGGCGCAATGCTGCATAAAATGGCAACAAGAACCCAGTTCAGGCTTGGCTAGCATCAGGAAAAGGTCTGTAAATTTGCATACTAGATGTCAGTCAATTCTATATTCTTTATAACGCAAAATCAGTGTATATGATCTGGGATGTTTTTTTCTACTGTGAAATGGAATCATCATCGCTAGCTTCAGACACACCCAGTACCTGAACCATGACATTGGACACGGGTTAAAATCAAGACAGGCATCCAGGCCACCAAAGGCTTCTTCGCAGGGATGATGGATACAGTAACGTGTGCTTGCAAAAAAAAGCCGTGTGATGTGTCTCGTGCACTGTGGGTTCAAGTGATCTCTGTCTGCAAAGATGAGGATGAGGAAATGTGAAAACGGTTTGAAATACTTAGTGTTTGAAGGTAATCATGTACCAGCGAAAGTCCTTATTTGTAAACTTAAGGAGCATGGAATACATGTTGCTCAGTGTTAGACCTAAGAAAACTAGGTAATCTTGTCTGCCATTACCACTATGCCGTTCACATCCTTTCAAAATATTCGTTAAAGCAGGCATGGGCCAGAAAGACACCGATGCGAGAATTAATAGAACCATATGATTCGTTTAATCAAAGAACTCCTGAATGGGTTTCAATTTGTATATTAAAACGAAGGGTTCAATTGAATAAGGCAGTTTTATTCAGAGGTGTGTGTTGCAGGATTTTCTTGCCTACAAGATAACATGACAGATATAGAGAATCCAGTATGGGTGGCCCATTGAGGACAACGTTGGGTTCACGAATTGTTGGATATTTATGTTTTTTAAGCCAGGCTGTGCCGAGCGAAAACATGAAAAACCAACAACGAGTAATCCCAACGTTACGCACATTGGGCCATCCATATTGGACTTTCTTTTTTCTCTGATTAAGAAGGGAGAATGCGTACGAAATGGAAGTTGTGTCGAAGATACAAGTTTGAAAATGACGCCATTTTGACAGTGGAAGTACTCTGTATTTTATTAAATGCACCATGGCCTCTTACTGGTTTAATTGTCTACTACATCAAATCAACGATTGGCAAACCAAATGAAAGATTGCAATCAGAATCTTTTCCTTAATACCAATGCAGGATAGGCCATTCACGATAAGCTTCAGACATAAGGGAAATCAAACGTCTCGTTGGTTCTGTTCCGGATGTTTCGTTTTCTGTGAAAGTAATTTTTTACACATGGTGTCATTATTCCAAACATTGAAACAAAAAGCATAATGATATGCCAATTACCGTAACCGTCTATGAAAAAATAGTGCATCCATGTGTTGCTACTGAGAACAGAGACCAAAGATTTAATGTTAATTTACTGCTTTATGAAAGTAAATTCTATTATGTAAAAAGTTCATTGCCGGTGGGGTTTTTTGGGGGTTGTTGTTGTTTTTGGGTGGGGTTTGGGTTTGTTTGTTTTTTTGTTTTTTTTTGTTTTTTTTTTTGTTTTTTTTTTTTTGTTTTTGTTTTTTTTTGTTTTGTTTTTGTTTTGTTTTATTTGTCGTTGTTTTTTTGGAAATGTCAGTATTTATAAAGAAACCATGTCAACATGGTGCACATAGATACCTCTGAATGTCACTAGGGCAAAGTGACTGATTGCTCACTATTTATGCAAAGATTTCTGCATTGCTCGGTATGGATGAGTTTCTGCTGACAGATTAATTTATGCAGGCCTGCAACTTTCAATAAGAACACTGACACAGTTAACACAGGTCATGCGTGCACCAAATTTCCAGTCGTTCAACGCTCAAAATGAAGCCAGCATCCGTATTATAATTCAGAGTACATCGTTTTAAGGAGTTTGAGTTAGAAAGACTAAGTGACATCGATTTCGAGAGATTATTTTTGTGAGGTCACAGTTGGTACTGAAAGAGTTAGTGACAACCTTTACCGCTAGGAGTGAAAACCTGGAGCAATTCACTTCCATGATCCAAAATTGCTAATGGCTGCAGTGAATAGAAAATATACCACATGTAATAGAAAAAAATACTGAAATCATACCACTTTCAAGGTATGAATAGGGAATTTGAATGTTTTTCCACAGATAATGAAAGAGAAATGGGCTCTATTCATTTTAATTGTATAGAAAATATCATTTATCTTTCTCTGTCATTTCAAAAACTTTGCCAAAATTATTAAACGCTATGAAATTCAAAAGGGTTACCAAAGGCAGGATTTTTCCCGTGGTTATTTTATTGAATTCTGATTGTTATTTACAATCTCGGTTTTCATAAAATATCATAATTACCTTGAGACTGAACAGTTTTCAAAAGTACATTGGGGGTGATCTGATTGTTTATTTGCCTACTGAGGTGTGAAGTTGTGTGACTTGAAATTGGTTGCTTGAGATAGGAACTTTTTTTTGGGGGGGGGCTTTTTCATTCCACATCGAGATAGAAAACAGGGTGCCATTGTATAGTTTGTTGTTTTATCTACTATTGTCAAGGAAATACGTGATTGTGTTTAAAATGCGTTACTACTGCACACGATAACAGATTTAAAAAGACACACCACGCACAGTACTGTCCCTGTATAGCAAGAATACAAGTTCACTTATCACTTCATGTATGCTAATTTCTGTTAAAATTTACATTCTGCGGAATTTTTAATAATTGTAACAAAGACATTTTTATTTATTGCAACTATGTGCGTGTTTCCCACGAAAACCAATTTATCAAAACAAGTACAAACATAGCATCTAACACAATTATATCCAATATATTCATGATAGTTATCAAAGCTCTGGCACAAGCTCCAACTTCCAAGTGACAGTTGCCTTCAGTTCACCTGTTGTCCACTGTGGCAATAGCTACAATTTGACCCAAACATGGTCCAAATCGGACGTGAATTGATTGATATCATGTATATACAACATGATATATACAACAGCACCGTGGTCACTTCCACAATGATTTTACAAAGATGCATCTCAAAATTATACTTAAAATCTAAGGCTCTCAAGTTAAACATTTTCTGATGTGCATCATATACACATGGAAGATACATATACCAGTTCAATGTCTCGGGTCTCGGGTCTCGGGTTTTAACGAAGAGGCTTATTCTTTAACACAAAAGGACTCTGACTTTTCTTTTGCTCAGCTGACCATTGATGCATAGACTGAAGTGTTGTGACCCGCAGAATAATATCAAGGTCACCTATGCTTTAAACTGTCATCACTCTTTCCAATATCAGTCTCTGTTCGTGCAGTTCAAGGATCATCCTATTTTTAAATGAAAAGTGGCAGTATCCACTATTACCAAGATATAAGCACTCAAGTCAGTTCGATTTTTTAAGATCATTGAAGGTCAAAAATGACATCATACTTTCATAAGAAATCATATTGGTATTTTCCTACTAGTGTTTAGTAGTAACCATGTGCGTAGGATCCACCGTAAGCGACATACGTAGCAAAATGAAATCTTCATGTTTAAAGGTCGCGTTTTACATTTGAAAGGTAATTTACTCTTAATATTTAACAGCAACCACAGGCCTAGGATCTCTGAGTACAGAGATACAAGCCAATATGCCAGATTTGTGGTGCTAGCCCTACTATAACAATGCCAACAAGTACACTCCAAGAATGAAAGGTTCTACAGGGTATCAAACAAGGTTTTTCAGCTTGTTACAAATAAGAACCTTTTTTGGTATCTCAAACAACCCAATGGTAGGGTTCCTCAAAGCACCGTTCCATAGAGTTCTTAGGGGAACCCTGAGGTATTCTGGGAAACCGTAAGGTTCTCTGAAGTACCTTAGGGTTATTCTGGGTACCCTTGGGGGTAGTTGTGTGATTATGGAGAAGGTTTTTTCAACGGGAGTACTTTAAACGTTCTTGGGCGTACACTAAGGATGCTTCATTGTATTTTGCAGAATGGGTGGTCTTCCCTTCATTTCTAAACATTTATGTATGTACACAGAAAACAAAAGTGCACAAATTATCATATTTTAGGAAGTAGGAATTAATAATACTGCAACCCATTTTCTCTGTACCATGGCCAGTATCCTGGAGCCACCAATTTCGTGTAACTCGGATTAGAAGCGCTATACACAAAGCAGTCTGTGTTCAAAAATCAAATGGGACTAAGTTGATTTTTGAACTCAGTTTGCTACATCTATACCACCAAAGGTCCTTGGAAAAACACGAAATTAACGACGACTTCATTTTTACTTATGAAATTCATAATAATCTATTTTACCATTCACATCCACAAATGTCAAAACAGGCTTCTTGGAAATTACAAATTACAGAACAAGATGGGAACAGTTGAACATAAAAATAGACGCCTGTGTAAGTAATTATTTCAATTGAACTCTCTAGTACATTTCACTGTTCAATTACATTAATCACAAACAGTTGACACTTGCTTGTACCTTTATGCAATCACGCATATAAAGAGGTCTGTGTAAACAATGAATGCTACTTCTTAAAATTTGTCTGTTGCAGCTGTTAGAGCTATTGACAAGTGCTTACTGTGACTTTGACCTACATAGATCAAAGTTACAGGTACCTCGTGACTCACTCTGAAGGAAGAAGTGTACAAACTTTGGAGATCTGGTCATTAATAGAGAATTTGTGGTCCAGACCAGGTTATGTCTAGAGATTCCAGCTGTGACTTTGACCTACATGGTTCAAGGTCACGGTTGCCTCACGACAATGTTGTGAAGGAGAATATGTGTACAAAGTTTGAAGAAGATATAGTCATTAATGAAGAAGTCATGGTTCGGACAAGGTTTGGTATACAGATGGCAGCTGTGACCTTGACGTACATACGTAAGGTCAATGTTGTTTCACGACACAACTTCCAGTCAAAAACAACAGTTACAAACGGTGGCGAGGATCTAGCAAATAATGAAAAACCTTGGGTCCAAACGACATTGTCTACTGAAAAATGCCCAGTGACCTTGACCTACATAGCTGAAAACCACAGTTGCCTTATGATACACCATCTACTGAAGGAGAGTAAGTGTACAAAATTTGAAGATCTGGTCACCAATAAAGGAGTTGGGGCAAGATAATGTCGCTAGATGCCAGCTATGACCTTGCCTTTAATAATAAATTCCATGTATTATATTCAACAGGATTCATATCTATACTAGCACAAAGCTATACATTGCTGACTTGTGCTGTACATAGAATAAAAAATTGCTGAGGTGTGTTTAAATAAAAATTGAAAACAGGGTTGTTTGCTTGTCTTTACTTTGCAACCAAGATTGAGGTGACCAAAATATCAGTGATCATGAGCAAAGTCATTCACTACACATACACCTCAATGGATAAATTATCATCACAATATTAAAGATGATTATGTTGTACTGCCCATGTGTATAAAAAATAAAAATATATTAATAATTAGTACAAGTACAAGATACAAATTTCCATGCATCCTTCTTATCCCAGTTCAACTGAATTCAATTTTCACATGTATCCCATTGAGTTTGCTAATTGAGAAGACTACAGAGCGTTTGCCAGCGGTTTCCAGCGTTAGTCAGCCTTTCACAGCGTTTGCCGGCGTTGAAAGGGTGGCAAACGCCGACTAACGCCGGCAAACGCCAACCAACGCTGGCCAACGCCGAGCCCCGAAAGGATTAATTGGATTTTGGCGTTTCCCAGCGTTAGTCGCCGTTTCCCAGCGTTTTGTAACGCCGGCTAACCCTGTCTCGCGCTGGCAAACGCTGTGTAACACCGGGAACCGCCCTGAAACGCCGAAACGTACCCACTAACGCCGAAACAAGTTACTAGTGATTGCCAGAGCTGTATAGCTTAAAATCAGGGACTGCCATGACATAAAAAATGCAGACTACTCACTCTCACCATGGAATGTGTCTTGGCAAAGCTAGCAGACTGCTCAGTCTTATTATGGACTTTGTCCTGTCTCAGATTACTCATTCTTATCTCTGATTGCAGACTGGTTACTCTTTTCATGGTCTGTGTCCTGACAAACCTTGCGGACTGCTCAGTCTTATCATGGACTTGTCCTGTCTCAGATTATTCACTCTTATCTCAGATTGCAGACTGTTCGCTCTTATCATGGATTTTGTACTCACAAAGCTTGCAGACTGCCCAGTCGTATCATGGACTGTGTCCTCTCTGACTTCAAGATTGCTCACTCTTATCATGGACTGTAATGTCTGATATAAATATTGTAGACTGCTCACTCTCATCATGAACTGTGTCCTGTGTGACAGAAAGATTGCAAGTTGCTCCCTGTCATAATGGACTGGGTCATGACATAAAGATTGCAAGTTTAGTCTCTCCCATGAGAAACTGTGTCCTAACATACAGATTGCACTCTTATCATGGACTATGTCCTCACATAAAGATTGAGAATTGCCCTCTCTTATAATCTCCTGACGTAAACTTTACAAATTGCTCTCTCTCATCATAAACTGTGTCCTGACAAACATAGCAAATTACTCACTATGATCACAAACTTTGCTTCGACATAAAGATTGCAAATTGAACTCTACTCATGGACTGGGTCTTGCCAAGAAGAGGACAACATGACGAGTCACTGTATACACTCTGCTTTTGAGGCTATACAGTATTAGATTTTTTTTTCAGAATGGTATACATTGTTCCTCCCCCTTTTGTTATTGAGCATAGACAAAATATATATGACACATGAGCTTGGGAGTAACGTGAGGGTCACCCATATACTGTGCATGTCTTGCCCTCCCACCCAAGTGCCCAGAAGCGTTTCAATGCAATATCGAAGTAATTGGCTGAGCAGTTTCATAGAAGATTTAGATTTTACCAAATAAAATTTTTAAAATATTCATTAAAAATCGAAAAATCATTAGTGCATGATCATTTGAACAAACTTACTAAACTCATCACAGCCACATCTCCACCAAGTTTGAAGTGAATCCAACCAGTGGTTTTGGAGAAGTGTAAATTGTGGACAGACAGACTGATCACCACAAAAGTTGAAAGAGAGTCATCCAAGATACACTCCCACTAAGCTTGAAGTGAACTTGGCCAGTGGTTTTGGAGAAGTCAAAAATGTGAATTGTGGGCAATGGGATCCCCAACTAGCACATAAGCTCAGCTGACTGATAGGTCAGCTGAGTTATAGATCGAAAAACTAGCATGACCCAAATACAGAGGAGCCAATATCCAACTATAGTTTCTTTTGAGCTGTATCCGATCATTGAATTGTTGATTTTCCTTACATGGCACATAGACTAGGTCATCTATCCTTATATGGCAAGTGGCACAGGAATTTTCTATACTCTGAGCCAGAACTATATAATGCTGCTATCGTCTACACGTGGGTGCAGAAAACCACCATTCTGCAGTTGAGCTTCATCATAATATGATGCTCAACTGCAGAATGCTGTATTTAACGTATTTAATGCAGGAGCATTTCTCACATTTAACGTCAGCGCAGCCCAGCGGCGACCAGTTGACGGAATGAACGCGTTTTCGAAAACCAGCTTGCGTGACACTGCAAGTATTTGGTCACGAACATTTCGCACGTTGCGCATGGCATAATTTGCTCTATTTATATTACCATTTGGCATCAAATTTGGCAGATACTCAGGACACATGCCATTAACAATTTTATAATAAAGAACGAGTTTTAGATATTAACGTCTGGCTTTTAGGGTGACCCAGCCTAAACAACTTAGTACTTTGGATTGGCTAGACATTTTCATTGCTCCAGAAACGTATAAGGCAGCTTTGTACCGGACTGACTCCAGCATCTGTTTACTTTTGTTTGAACAATAGATAAAGACGGGTGCGGCATACCCCAGAACGGGCCGAACCAATGCTGTAAAGATTTATCAAGAGCATTACATGGAAGAAAAGGAGAAAGTTATCTATAACGACCCAGACGAGCGGAAGCTTTATTACTAATGTAATTTATTTGACTTTTCCAAGACAGATTTTCAGTCAACATAATGCATTGATGTTCATGGACTCTTTTTACAGGCTCATCTGCAAAAATTTGCGATTCATGCGCTGGCTATTTCCTTTTGTCAGAGAAAACCATTTCTTCTGTTTTACTAGGCTTGAAATCAACTCTCCACTTTTGTCTCTGGTTCTTCACCACAGACAAATTCTCATTTAAGTGAGCGGTAGTTTCCTCGGGTGTGTTAACTATTTCTAATAAAGATGTGTCGTCAGCAAATAAGTATGCTTTCCAAGTTAAATCATCTACCAAACCATTTATGAGGACAGTGAACAGCAAAAGCCCTATGACACTACCCTGAGGATCATCAGATTCAATTGATACCCAGTCGGATGCAAAACCATCAAGTACAACTCGCTCTTTTCTGTAAATCAAATATGATTTGATCCACGACAACAAAGGATCACAAAGCTCAGCTTCCCTGACATCTCCTTCAATTTAACTGTTGCTGTTGAACTTTGTTTGAAGTACCATACTATTTTCTTGGCTGATTGCAGCAATAGATTGACTGACATCTTTTTCCTTGAAACCAGAAAAATACACGTAGCTGAAACGTGTGAGCAAAACAAGGCAAGTTGGGTCATTCAAGTAAGTTTACAGCGTTTTTAATGTTAGCAGCATTGTCCGAGTGGGTGATCACTGGAATTTCATCATCATATTGTATCCCACTGTCTGACACTATTGCCTTGATTGTCTTTGATACGTTTTTACCTATGTGTTTGTCCGCCATGCGTCGTGCATCCAAATATACAATAATAGGGGATATCTGGGATACTTCTAAATTCGCCTAAAGGTAGTGCTGCCCATTCTGTTCATGGTTGACTGCCCACATCTTGTGGTCACTTTCCATGACCCTCACTTTTTCTCCGTAGTTTAACATGGGGAATTAGCAGATATAAATTAAACTCTCTATATGTTGTCAGATAAGCATTAAGCTTTCATTTTATCACACCTGGGTGTATTTGAAAGATAACAATATGTACTTCAGGTAGATTAGAAGATAATAATTCCAAAAACCGTCCTCATATACAGGGTGAAACTTTCATATTCACTGTAATGTAATGGGCTCTGCTGACTGACCTGACCTCAAGTGGCATGGGTTGCTAGCATCATCATGGGAACAAAGGCTGTTTGTCAAGAAAGTAAACCAACCCAGATCACCCCAATTATCCCCCATTCATCAGCAAGCCCGTGGAGGGTTATGGCGATGTAGCCATCATTTGCAATCGAAGTCCACGTGCCACGTAATTGGCGGGGGTTTTGACAAACTTGGCCATTTCCCTGACTGCGGATTGCAAACTATCGTATTTGCTCCTCATGGTCTTAATTAGGGTCCTGTAACACAGGACGGTATACGTAAAATTAAGAAAAAGAAATACAAAAAAAAAAATAAAAAAATAAATAAAACCAAAAAAAACCCCAAGACAATATTCTAAGTGATCACCAGTACAGCAAGTGCTTTTTGAAAATCTACGTTTCGATGCTTTTGATAAATAAGGGGGAGGGTAAGGATAATTTCGTACTGGCTGGCTGTGGCATTTTATTTTCTGTAACAGCATGCTAGAAGCCCAATTATTTTCACCACTTCGTGCATGCTAACACTTTTCAAAATTTTATACTTTTTCTCTGTACTTTGTACTAGAGCAAATTTATTTTCTGTACCAGCGTACACCCACAAATGTAATTACTAACCTTGGATTCATAGCTTTGCAAAACGCCTTAAAAGCGTCTCCCTCCATAATTGTCTGATTTTCCATGCCTACAATGATAAAATCGCACAACAAAGATGTCAATTTCTTTGATTCCGCACCCTTCGAACCCAAAAGTGCAAAATTAGCTCTCTTCATCAGCAAAAAAGAAAATATCCGCATGTATGGAGGTCATGTCTTTTCAGCAGATTGCTGTTGAAACTGCCATTGAAAGCAAATTCCCTTTCACACATTTTCAAGTTTTGCGTTTATCTTTTTTTTGTTTTTTGAAATGTTTCCATACAATGCTCAGTGTGCGCTTTGGGCTTGCAGCCATGCTGACATATGAAGAATAACCAAGTGCGATCCACGCTCCAGCATTTTAGGGACAAAAATCGTGAAAAACACATTTTAATCAATCAATTAAAAGAAACTCGTATGGAAACGTTAACATGACAAACAAAGAACGAAGATAGGCATTGAAAAAGGCAGAAATACACAGATCTATAACTTGTTTGTTCATATTGAAAGTAGTCTCGTATTAATAATTGGATTCGGGACCCGACCTTTTTTTTTTTTTTTTTTTTTTCATTTTGAAGGGGAGCCGCGGGTACCTGGGTCCCCAGTCAATGCACAACTTTGACCAACCTTGCCACGAACTGAACTTTTTTGCCACCTGATGTCCCTAGGTACCAAACCCATTTTTGTGGATTGATTCAAATGACCCTAATTCGATAACTTTCAAAATGTTCTCTTCTCTTAATAAAAAGGCCAGGCTATATGTGTGGAAGTACAGTAATACCAAGTTTGGAGATTCTGGGTATAATAGTGTTCAAATGCAATGTCGGACCAACTGCTGGTGAAGAAAGAGAGAATAAAAATTACAGGGTAAACAGAATGTCTGTGTTGACACATAGACATCATAAAACTTCTTAAAGCATTTGCTAAAGATATTTAAAATATAACGACTAGGACTGTCCTTTTTCTTTCTTTTCTTTCTATCGTCCTTCCTTCTTTCTTTCGTAAATGAGGGACTATTGCTGCTTAAAGATAAGACATGGAAGTTCGATAACGAAAATCTTATAAGGTATATGTGAAATAAAGATCTGCATTACAGTTCACATAGTCTGCACGTCGACCCATGTCCACCATGACATGTTTGACCGCAGCAAGATGGGTGCAGACAAAAACCACAGGCTGACAGAGTTTGACCAAGATTTCCAGCCAGAATTAACATCTTGATGTCCTGCTGATGATCAATCTCTTTGAGGTGGTTCTATAACATAGATTACTTGGTTTGAATTTGTCCATCGGCCATCCACCTCTGTCTCCTCGATTTCCAGCTAGAACTGTTTTCTTAATAGGAGACATTCATATTTAACTGCGCAACTGCTCGCTTCCTGTGTTGTCAGGGCAACAGACGATGCTGCCACCATGATCAGGGCAGATTTGTATTATATACTAAACAAGCATCCATAAATAACACCTTTTCAACCAAAAGAACGCCAATTTCTAATCAATTTAGGCATCTTTTATGTTTCAAATATATGTTTATACATTTTCTTCAGATTATTCTGTGTTCATGTTGTTTATTTTATTGAGAAAATACTTTTGACCATGCTAAATACATGGATCTGCCCTGGTGCAGGTGGCTCCCTCTTTTGCTCAATAGGTGTAAGAGTAGGACCGCATATAAATGTGAATACATCCTATTGGTGCTGCCCTGCTGATAACCAATATTTTTGAAGTTATCCCATAACATCTTGCTAGGTGTGAATTTGATCACGGACTATCCTTTCTCTCTCTCTCTCTCTCTCTCTCTCTCTCTCTCTCTCTCTCTCTCTCTGTCTCTCTCTCTCTGTCTCTCTCTCTGTCTCTCTCTCTCTCTCTCTCTCTCTCTAAAAGCACGGGGTTCATTTTCAGTCTTACTTAGTCTCAGCTCCCAGGCACGCCTTGCAGCATGACATATTGGTCTCTGTCTCACTAGGCTTAGGTAAGAGTATGTAAGAGCTGGCTCAGCCTAAAATTTTCCTCTAAGACATTTTGTGGGTTCCTGGTGAAAGATACGACGACTCCTTCAAGCTCAGTGTGTGTTGACTGAACATGGCTATGGATTTTTAAACAGTTAATTAAAGTGGATAAGAGGAACTTGTTCTCCCTTTTTGATGCAGAGATCGATCAGCACCGCAGCTGATGTGAATGTCATGTTGTGTTGCCATTTGATTAGGACCCCAAAACTGGATTACTTATGTACATGCGTTCTTATCAAAAACAGGACTTCATAAAGGGTGGGTCATTTAATTGCTCATTAACCCTTCCGATAAAAAATTCATTACCGGATATACTGGCGGCACTTTAGTCCGAATTTAATAAGTGTCACTAAATCAGAATGCACTGTCTCGCGTTTCATCATGAACACAGATTTCTTATGTGGGGATCTTTGAGCTGTTTTTAAAAGGAAAATCGGCATTTTGAAAAGCTTTTTGGTAAGTTTACTACAATCTCAATCTTTTATTTCAGGCAACGACTTTTTTTGTAGCAGCTAACCACACGAAAGTTATACAAATGATCAATACAATAAATTTTTGGTTGAACAACGCCGTACCACACAAAGTGAGATGCTATTGCGTGGTGCCGGGCTGGCGACAAAAATATTAAAACCACAACAAAAGAAATTTAATCTGCCGTTCTATATTTATTTCTAAAGGCATAAAATTGTCTCGGGCAAAGTTGTTTGAATCGGCTAAATGTAAAATATGTCATATGTTGTTACATATTTGCAACAAAAAAAACCCGGACATTTGCTTAAGGCAAATTCAAGAATGTAAAGATGCAAAATTTGAAGTCAGCTGCGATGGTTATAAAATAATGTACTACCCACAGGAAAAAAACAAGACAACATGTGTGCACATTATCAACTAATTAAGCAGAAGAAAGTAGCTCGAATACCAAAAATATGTTTCTTTCTTAGTGCAAACGGATATGCTGCAATGTTGGCGCTGAGTGCAAATTCAGTGACACATGCCAAGTTTCCAAGTGACCGTATTTGCAGTTCCATAGATAACATATGCAAGTTTTCGCACCATATCGTCACTATCCTTGTGTACAGATATTTGTTGAATATCCCTGCCTTGTGCCACACTCTCTGCGTGCGAGTCAACGTCCCCAACTCTGCATCATGATAACATAAGGCTGATGAAAAATGTTATTAAATGGCAAAACTCACTGAAAATTTAGCATCTCATTAGAGCATAATATTGCATGATGTAGCACCACTCTCTTGCACGTGTATATTGATGCCAGTCTACAGTGTACATGCGTGTTGGTCAGTCTGCATTGTACCTGCGTGTTGGCCTTTAAGTTTATGAGCCTCCCCCCCCCCCAACTACTTCAAACTTTTCTACTATACAGAAGTTATGGTTTTAGAATCAGATAGGTTTCTTTAAGCCTTCAGTTCATAATGACTGCCAATCAGTTTAGAGCGGATACGTGCCAACATACGCTTTTGTATATGGAATTGAGAAACTGCCCATGCTGATACCACTTGTTCACTTGGTAATCTTGTGATATATTGTCAAGAATTCAGCAACCAATGATGACCACAAAGGGAGTTACAGCGCCCCCATGTAGCCAAAAGAAATGGTATGTGTGATGAAGACATCCAAGTTGTAGTTTAGTTTTATTGCCCTGTCGAGTAAGCTGAAATTGTTTTCATATGCAGCTAGACATCCGGGTCATTGTGTCTTTGTGTCCACGCAGAGAGTCTTTTTTCCTGTGAATTCTATCTTTCTTTCTTAAGGGGTTATAATCTTAAAATTATGCATGTTAGAGCCATTTGAAAATTAAAATCCTCGAATATCTTTAAAACCATTATGGGTAGATTTGCCATTTTAACTTCAATACATAGGTTTATGTTATAAGCGAATCCAATCAACCACAAACAAAAGTTGTTGAATTTTAAATCATGCTAATTAGGGGTACTTGAAAAGTTTAGATGTTAAATATCTTCAAAATTATTAAATACAAACAAAAGTTATAAAGTAAGCACTCAGACGCCAGTATAGCTAAAATCTCTGAACGATGTGCAATAACATCGGAAAGATTTGTTGTTTAAACCCACGTGAGACATACACTTTAATGCTACCCTGGTGTTGCCATTTTGTCATCAGTCTACGCTGCAATGTCAACAGTGATCCTTAACTGAATCGAAGTTGCAATAAAATGTGTACAGCACCAGAATTAGCTGCCTAGAGTTTCCCATATTACATACCCAACTCTTCTTTGTTTGCTGACACTTGATATTCTTTTTTATCCAGAATTCCTCGTTTCTTTCTGGCATTTGGCATTTCCGTTTCATGAGCAGAATTGTTCATACCAAGAGCCTTATTTTGCTAGATATTTTCTGAAATTTCATGTTTTTTCTGATGTAGCTTTTCAAATTTCAGTTTGAAGGTAAAAGGCAACGCCTTTCTTTTTTGGGCACACAGGCAGATTTGTTTTGACATATATCTTCTTTTCTAGTTCGGATTTGCTTTACTTTCTAGATTGGCTTATCAGAGTTAACAAAGGTGCTTCATTTTTGGGCTCACGGTCGCGTTATATAGGCACGGAATAAAGAGTTATTGAGATAACTATCTCGTAATTACGAGATAGTATGTCGTAATCACAAGATATTTATCTCGTAATTAGGAGTTACTATCCCGTAATTACGAGATACCTATCTCGTCATTAACAGATAGTGTCTCGTAATTACGAGTTTTTATTTCGTCATTCCGATATAATTTTCTCGTAATTACGAGATAGCTCTGTCCTTAAGCAAGGATGCAGAAATCTTCTAACTGGAGAGTAAAATCAGTGAAGACATTAAGTGTAACGACGGGCGTATGATACTGCTGAGGAAAAGATATGACAGACACCTTGGTTTAACAAGGGCCGCTCTAAACATACCTTTATATGGAAAATGTGGGTGCCACATGGAATAGTATGTAACATCAACAGGCTAGCTTAGAATATGCCTGAACAGTCACATGCACACACAAAATGAAATCAAAACAACAGCCAAAGAGGTGCGAAAAGTGTCTCTGCTATTGGGGTGCCTATGGGCATTAATAAGGGAGGCATAGCACTACTGGAATCAATGTGAATCCACGATGCCAGGGTGTACAGGTCACTCAGAGTTGTCTGAATTTGACAAGGGCAGAATCATTGGACTGTCTGAGATATTATCTCGTCATTAAGAGAAAGTAACTCTCAGTTAAGAGATAGTTATCCCGCAATTACGAGATACTATCTGGTACTTACATATAAGTGTTTCAGCTATTCCTGACTTCTTCACAAAAATCGTCATGCGGGTTATGGTGAAATTTGGTGGAAATGCACCTTGTGGAAGTTCTAAGCAAAAGTTGTTTACCAGGTACTGTTGCCCAAGATCCATCATTTGTTACAAGATATGTTTTCTTCAGTAATGGTACCTATCAGTTGATGTACATATTCCTATGAATTTCTTTTCTTTTCTTTTTTTTTTTTCTTTTCTTTTCTTTTTTTTTTTTTTTTTTTGTTGGTCACAGGAACGTTTTCGTGATCTTCCTATCGCTGTGATATTTCAAGACGTGTTTCACCTAGATCTTTTACGTTCAGCAGGTTTATGACACATAAGATCGGCAAGTATAAGTTCAAGGCTTTTCTATGACATCGTGAAAAGTTAGAACTTTCATGTTCAAAGTACTTGAGGACTTTCTCCCACAAATAGAGCTGATATGCACAGTTGCTTTCTGACCCAAATCGCGCACAGAGAATCCCGGCGCTGAGGAAAGCCTGGTTGACTGTGTGCTTTCAACAAGGACAATTGAATTGAAAAAGTCTTACAATCTGAAAGGACATGAACGATTGTTCAGTTGAATGAAGATAGGAAAAGAAAATACAGACTAGATATGCGCATTTTATTAAAATGAGAAATTATACCCACCAGTTGAGGGTATTTGGAGAAGTTATACTTGCTCACTTTAGACATATGATGTCCGAATTTATCATTGTGTTTTTGCTTATTGTACACACATATGAATGGCCACGCTGCACTCTAATACGTCAACAGGAGCACAACCTTCATGTTCCACAAATGTACTCCGTTTTTAGGCATACCACAAAGCATTCGATGAAATGGTTTACTATACAGGTGCTACAATCGCTTGTCACCTCTTTAATCCCACCACCACCACCCCAACCACCACAGAGGTATTTCAAGGTATATGACATGGACTACTACTTTCCTAGAATTATAAAGGGTGCACGTATACTGAGCACTGGTTAGGGTTTGTGTTCTCTAACACAAGTCAGTGCATGGTTTATGGAATAATCACTTAATAAGTGTATGTAAAAAGCATATGCCTGATTACTATCATTAATTTCACTTGCAGGAAATTCTCGATGTTGAAATTTAAGGTGCATGATATAGTGCACATAGTGACGTGTATTTTCTTCAAACTTCTTTGAGATCATCAACTATTACACTTTGACCCTATTTCTTCACCTGATTACATTTTGGTGACCTTCATCTCATTTTAAGGTCACAGGACTTATGTGTGCGCGAAGCGGGGGGAGGGGGGAGGATGCAGTCTGCCGACGAGAACTGTTCTGGTTAAAATTATTACAAGTAATGCAGTATTAATTCATACATCTAGTAGCGTCAGTTTTAGGTGATTATTCAATCAAGATTTCTGTGTCCCCGAATGTCTTTGTTAACATCTTTACCTCTGTAAATGACGGTTTGATATAAATTTGCACGCGTAACTTATATTACACACCCTGGGATTTTTATATTTTTGTGCTATAACTAAAGGCATATCACTTGCTCTCAATACCTTTCAGAAATTCATGAATAAAATCCTGGATTTACTGTCAAAATACTGTGAAGTACGTGTATAAATTTTATGCAAACTACATGTACTAGATTTCATTTTTTTCACGCTCTCATTTGTCAGTTAGTTGCAATGACTACGCACAATTACACGAGTAGAAATTATTTCGCCAAAATCTCATTTAAACTCATTTAGATGGAAAATTATGCGCTTGCGTCTCATTCAGTGTATGGTTTGTGAAATAAGGGTAAAAAGCCGTCTCCGACACTGAGCAGTATTGAAGATAAAACAGGATGGGACTTTATCTAGTTATTGTATACTCTACTATTTAGCCTACATTTGATGTGACTGTCCCTTCAAATGTAGTAATTGAAGCCAGATTGATTGAAATAATGAAAATTTAATTTTGTAAAGTTTTATGATGTATGTATAAAGAATCCAGTTACAAGTACGTCCACAGTGGTATCAAATGAATCTCGTCTTTATAATCGTCCAAAATAAGTAGAATTCTTATATCAATTTATAAGCGAACTTTACGTTTAAATTAAAGAAAAACGCCAGGCCCAATTAAACTGGTGGTCTTGTCTCATATAGCCTTAACAAGTTAATATGTATCCATTTAATATTATTTTGCAGAGAGATAAAGTGCAGAGAGAAGACTGCAACCTTTTTACTGATCAACATATTGCGCTACCTCCAGGGCTACCCTCCATCCCTCCGAAAAGAGGATCGCCAGTGATCTTCGACGGAAAAACCTTAATACCTGTAGTAACGTAATACCTCCTTCTGTAGACTTGCGGGGTATATCAGGACACTGGTGAAAAAGCCTCTGCGAACAGGACCTGGGATCTTTTTGTTGGCTGAAACTAACACTTGGTGATCATGGAAATTGAAAATCAAACCGATTATCCTGTTTGGAATCAAACCTTGATAAACCAGGAAATAATCAAAGCGGCGCCTTCTATTCGCCCCTGTATGACGCTGAGCTTTGTCGTTTTTACAGTTTTGATGGGGCCAATTTGCGTCTTTGGACTTTTCGGCAACATAGTATCCATACTTGCCTTGCGATATGACAAGCAACACATGGTTGCTGCTTTGCTATTGCAGGCATTGGCTGTGGCCGACAGCTGTCTTATTTTGCCTTCTTTCGTGGCACTGGCCATATCTCATGGACTACTTCCTTTCATCGGACGATACGAGGATTCCTTCCTGATGCTTCCATATCTTTTTAAATACCTGAACCCTATAGCTTATATGGCTCTAACGCAGACAATTCTAACCACTTGTTTGCTGGCTATAAATCGATACATTGCCGTATGCAAAGTTTTTCTATCATGGAAACTGTGTACTATGAGAAGAACACGTATTCAAATTCTGGTAATCACGGCATTTTCAATTCTTTTCAACATCCCCAGGTTTTTTCAAAATGACATAGTGCAAATTGGAAATGTAACTCGACGAGTTCCTACAAGCATAGGTGGAAATTCTGTCTTTGCCATGGTATATACTAATGCTTTATTCACTATTCTTATATTTATCCTTCCACTCGTATTACTGGTGTTCATTAATGCTAAGGTAATCTATGTGATCAAATCGGCATGGAAATCCCGTCGAAGGATGTCCAACAGCAAAGATAAACCGCAGCGCATCAGCGAAAATAACATCACTAAAGTCATGGTCGTCATTATCTGCATCTTTGTGGCTTGTCATGCCCCGGATCGCGTCCTTCAGATCATCGCCTTATTTAAGGTAAAGGACCACGGGTGTGCCCTGACGCTTTTTCATGCCATATGTAATTTTTTAGTTGTATTGAACAGCTCATGTAATTTCCTGATCTACTGTTTGTTACGGAGACGTTTCAAGGAAGTCGTGCTGGGACTATTTTGTGGTTGCTTTTCACGACGTTATAGACTGCAACGTATGTTTAGTACGATGGAACCCAAGGACAGTCGCAACATGTCGCTTCGTCCTGAAGCGAATACCAGGTCAAGATCCGAAGTTACCATAAATTTCCAGAGCGAAGATAGTGAGCTCTAATCAAATAGGTACCACGCAATGACACAGCCAAAATGAGATCCAATAAAATGGGACTGAAAATCTATAGATCCAAAATGAGAAACAGTACATGAAAGATGTCTACTTCTATGAAATTGTGACTGAGACGTGCAGTTGCCGTATTTGCATTGAGACACAAAACCTAGGTTTGCAGTACATCTTCCAGCAGAAAGTGTCACTTAAAAAATCATTTAGTGCAAGTGCACTCAAACGTAACGAGGTACGACACTTTCACCATGCGGCCATAGTTTGCCATTTTGAGTGAATGGAACATTGTTAACCTTCAAAATCATTGCCTTGTTTTACCAAATTGGATTAAAAATGTTTGTTTATTATAATCTACTGAGCAGTACGTCTCACATGATTGGCTTCTCTGGATCGTTATCCACAGATGCCTTAAAGTAAGTCTAATTCTCCACATCCAACAGACGGTGCCCCGGTACGATCCTGCTACGCTTTTACTGGTGGCAGTCCGTGCAGGGAGGTGTATGAGAGGGAGAGGGCACTTGCGGCCGTCCTTTCAAGCTATGTGTGTCTCGGTGTTGTTACTGCACTTTCTGAGCACCCTGTGTTTATTTTGCCTTCGAGGGCGAAAAGGGCCACACGGCGCATGCTCATTCTCCCGGAAACAGCGTATCACTTGAAAAAAACATTTTCTCTTTACGAAATAAACAAAAGTGCCTGACAAATAAACAAACTTACCGGCCAGAATCGGAAAAATCTAACACTCTGGCTACTTTATCTTCGGCCAGTGCCACACATTAACTACTACTGTACCCGACCATCATTACCAGATACATGTGTACCGGCTCAATAAGGAGCCTTTGCTGATTATTTACAGTGATGTTTGCATTAATTAATACCTAGCAAATCCCAAAATTGGTGGAGTTTGCACGTAAATAGACAATTGCACGTACTTCATCAAGACAAACCAAAAGTGCCAATCCAATGACCAAACTTCGTACTTTGCAACTGTACAACTAGTTTCTATGCCTAAATCGCCCTCAGCTAGTTTATAGAATAAAAAGTTGGCTACTTTCAACAGTTTTGTCGCATTTTGTGGATTTTGTTTACCCGCGACAAGCAAACACAAACAAATCGTAGCGCCCAAACTGAATCGTCATTTTCTACACAACAGCGTACATCGAACCACCGCAAAATTACACAAAAGAAAGTTAATATATACCTGTTTATGACACAGATCAAGAATACTGATAAGTTATGTTCAATAAAGGTGAAATTCGTGTATAAAATTTGTTTACAACGTGCTGCACAATTTGAACTCGAACCAAAATGGCGCTGTTCACACGTCTTTTCGTCGGATACCGTCCTTCCAGCTGGGCAAGCTGCCGAGACCGCGAGACTTTGGGTGAGCAGATTAACTCTTTCATGTCTACTCGCCTGGAACCTTTGAAGTGGGCAAGTGCCCTCTCCCTCTCATACACCTCCCTGGTCCGTGTAACAATTTTTTCTGCAGGCTGAGGCGACAACTGAGGCCACATCGTGGTGGATTTGTTGTTCTGTGAGATGACTATCACCTCCATATAAAAATAAGTAATGTTTTACTTGATCGATGTATGCTTGTGTAAGACGACAGCCAACAGAAATGCCTCCAGTCAGAAATAACATTATATTCGTCTGTCTATCTTGTATTGCTGTGCATTGTGTAACTACTGCAGGTCAATATGATTTGAATAAGCAAATCAAATGCCAAAGAGAAATTAATATTAACGGTTGAACTCCAGTGATGCCAAAATGGGAGGTTTGATCACATAAATCAGGGACGTGCTATAGGTGGACTACCAACGGCGGGGCCCCCTTTGTACCATCTATGTTGCCGCTGCTCAAGTGATCGGGTGTTTGAGCGAGCACCTTCAGTGCTGAACAAACACAACTCCACGGTCCGCGCTGGCCGCTGGCAGTCTCGTAGGACAGGTCACGCGATGAAAGGCGAGAATAATCGCATCACCGACTGAAATGTGCACAATTTTTCACCGTGTTCTACATTTTAAAGTCAAAATTTAGCGTTACAGCGGACTCAGCTACAAGAAATGAAACCACCATCATGATCCTACCGGCATGTACACTATCCATCTGAAACTACATTTTTTATTGCTGATTACGGCATGAGGAGTTAATACGCACGCAAGTTGTCTAACTTTGCATCATTTCGGACAGAAAAAAAGTGCAAAAACTAGCCCTTTTATCGGCCGATTTCAACGAAAAAAAACACATCGATGGACTCGCACGGTTCCGATTCAAACGATGAGACTGGTTGCGCACGCATAAAACTCTCCGTTTTTGAACTTGGTACAATAGCACACCCGATGTAAGTAACCCGATACAACCGAACGCGGAAACATAGATGGAACAACAATCGGACTGAGCAGGGGGGGATTAACTTGAGCGGCGCTACTGAACACGCTTTGTAGTCGTCGCGCCCAGTTGACCTCTTAAGGGATTAGCGCTCCCGTTGGCAGTCCATCTATAACACGTCCCTGCATAAATATATGCCGTGAAATCTCAGGTTTTTTTTACCAACCAGCGTTGCGCGTAAAGAGATGTTTATTTTGAGATGATCGCATTACTAGGGTGTTGTATAATATACATATATATAGTAGAATCTCCAATTAAGACCACCTCCATAAAGAGACCGTTTCTGTATTAAGATCGTCAATGAACAGACCGGCTTTTGTTTGTCCTTAATTAAATAATATCCCCATTAAAACCACTCCTCCATTGAGACCACATTTTAGTCCCTTAGGCGGTCTTAAAAGGGAGATTCCACTATATATATATGCATATATATATATATATATATATATATATATATATATATATATATATATATATATATATATATATATTTATATACATATATATATATATTATTTATTTACCGGGTTTGCATTGTACTTCATTGATCTACATTACTTTTTTCGAAATAGTTTTTTCTGTGATGTTACAAATTTTAAAGAAACTTCAACTATTCTGTCACATCTAAACCAAATACAAGAATTTCTATATGAGATTCAATCAAATTATAAGCCTAAGGTTTTTTCAAACATAGACATAAACTTTTCACGTGGATGGAATGGATTGGTGAGCCATCTCATACTGGTCTTTCTTCAATACGATGTAATAATGTTAAGCACCCGTGGCATCAATGCCACGAGTGATTTACATCACTGTATTGTATTGAAGGAAGGCCGGTGTGAGATGGCTCACCGACATATTGACATTCTTGTTCACAAACACCATCAGTTTTGACACCAGTTGCCTTTGTGGAATATACTATAAAATAAACTTGGGGCCTTCAAGGCTACATATAGGAAGCACAAGCATTCTTCCATACGTTTTACCGGCCCGTTGATTAAATGATTAACAATTAAAACAGCATGATGACATTATCTCCAATACCAGTATTCTGAAACCCTTTCAGCAAAATAAGTTGACAATGTAATTGGTGCCTTGCCGCTAGTCGAATCACTATGAATATAAGGTTCACTCCGATAACATGTGTGCCGCTGAATTGTATGATGTTTATACGATGGAAAACAAATATTGTGACCGAATGGAAACGCTGAATGGTAAATTTTATTTGCAGCTTTATTTCGTCTAATCTATGTTCTGAACATCCATGAAGTCATAGTTTTACGTCACCAGGTCAGAGACACATTCAGGTTATCAGGATAATAGGAAACCACTTTTTGGGACGAGTCAGTGACAAAACAGGTGATTATATGGCTACAAAGAAAAAAGCTCCCGACTTTACTGTAACTGAGAAAGAACTTCTCGATATTATTAATACATACAAATCTGTCTTTGAAGACAAGAACAATGACGCAAAGGCAGTGACCAAGAAGGAAGTAGACAGAAATCTCTATTCTTAAATGATTGAGGATCCATGACAGCGATTGACCAATGACATTGCAGGATTCAGGTCAACTGACCAACTTTTACCAGTATGAGTTGATACTACTCAAATGGTCTAAAAAGTGTTGCAGATCTACTTGTCACACACACCCCAATCCGTAATGACTATTGTGGATGCAGAATATATTATGCAATTGATTTGTATTTGTTTTTTTCATTAACATGATTTTTTTAGGAAAATTATACTCTTATAATATATGGTATTAAGCAATGATTAAACAATGCACACCTAAAAATCAGTCATACGTTTTGTTAAAATCAACCAAATTTAGGCCTACCGGATAATTTGCGTTCATTACCAGAAGATGGCCCAGCAAAATATGTGGGGGCTTGCTCGAATTTCAGATCAGCTGAATGAGCGGCGAAACATGGACAACGCTTCGAGGATTTTGTGGAAATATTAGTGGTTTTGTGAGGTTTGTGGAGAATATTGAAGGCCTTTTATGCAGCAACATTTCAGAATAAGCTTTAAAATGACCCTTTGCAGTTTTGGTTGCAGAATCAAATTGTTCGGGCAGCCCAGGCACCTCGAGCTTCGCTCTCGGGTCCTTGGCTGCCCGAACGATTTCGATTCTACGACCAAAACTTCAAAGGGTCACTTTAAAGCTATAATTAAACACATGTGACTGAATTAGAAAATTTACACGAAGAAAGGCCACAAAGAAAGAAAATTTTGTTACTATATACTGGTAATTGCTCTTCTTGATATAACTAAAAATATAAAACATGGCTTTATGGTGATATCAATGCTGTGGTTGTTGTATATCATAAAAGCATATCATATTTATGGGTCACGTACTTACAATAAGCACTTGTCTCTCCAGTAATAATCAATATTCCCACAGTTTCTGTCCCTTTAAAGGTCCCGTGTAGGTAATATTTGTATATATGCTCTTAATCATTGTCCATGCTATGGCCATAGGGCCTATTTCATATATATGTACCTATGATTATATGTATGTACGTACATATATATATATATATATATATATATATATATATATATATATATATATATATATATATATATATATATTAGTATATACAGTGGAACATGCCCATGTGACCACCAGTACAAAGCGACTCACTGTCCATTGCGACCATCTCCAACTGATCCCACTCTGTTTCTTTGTAAATTGGCCTTTTAATGCGACCACGTTTCATTGTCCCAAGCATGGTTGCAATAGACAGGTCTACTGTATGCTTTTATATATGAATGTGTGTGTGTATGTGTGCATATCATTGAGTGCATGTACACATTGATAAAGTGAGAACTGTAAGGAGATGTTTAACTTTTATTGCAATTTCCAATACATTGGAACTCCAAGGGCAGACCTCCGAGGGTCTCCTTGGAAACATAACTTTAAAGAAAAACATTAAGTATACAAATCTTCGAATACATTAATTACGATAATTGAGTTTTGGTAATCTGCCGTTTTGATGACATTTAATATTGATACTTTTTTACTAAGATTGAAAATTTTGAACATTATGAACCCAGTTTTGAGGAGAGGCATTGTACATCATTAAAGGTGACCTCAAAGGAATATTAGATGGATACATACTGCTTATAATTATCCTAAATAACACATTGCTGAAATATCTGAAAATAATAATTTGGTTAACTTTCCAACTACAAATACCACCCCGCTCCGCCCACCCACCCCACCCCCAAAATAAGAAAGAAAAGAAAAAGAAACCACATTGTGAAGTGCTGCTAAATATTTGCCCGTCGAATGGCATTTCCTGTGGCTGCCCGCCAGCATCTAAACAAATGCCCCCATTTTCCTCATTTACTACCTGGCCATTGTCCTCTCCCTCTCCCTTAAGATCCTGCACATAATGTCTGAGTAACGGAAAGTTATGCAATACAGTTGTTGCAACAATGGCAATAAGTAAACATTCTACTTTGACGTGAAGTTCGTTTTTCCGACATCCAAATAAAAAAAAAGGGCTTTTTACATAATCCGAACGTACGTTCTATCACATTACGAGTTTTTGATTGAGCATAATTGTATCAGCACCTGTGTTGGGATGTTGCAGTAGAGTCAAGAGGTAGGGGCGACAAGGTTATCCAGCATCACCAAGGAGATAGTCGCCAATTTCTCGGTTCTCAAACGTGGCACATGTAATGCTTTTGTCAAATATACGGCTATCATGTACAGAGCCAGGCCATCTAACAACAATGTTATCAGACTATTTTAGCATTGCAAATTGCTTGAACATTCAACGAATGGTAGCCCTTTCTGTTGCGGAATAATTCTGCATTTTCCCCCAGGTGGTGACTTGATACGTATGTTTAAGGCTGGTTATTGAAGCACACTTGATGGGTAAGTCGTGCTTACCATGAGGGTAAGCATGACTTAAAATTTTAAGTATGGCTGGTGCATATACCACCCTAAGTGCTAAAATGATGCGGAAGTATTATTTTGCATGTTTGATAAATATATGCTGTGTCACAACCCTCTTGAATGATTTTTAATACAAGAAAATATATATAGCATTCATCTAGGGATGCTGTGAGAAAACATAAAGATCATTGTTTTCTCTAAAATCAGTTTCCAGTGGACGTAATATATGCCTCAAAAAACCTAATGCCTGTGTCCCACCAGCGAATTTGGCTCAGACAAGGGGCGAATTTGAAATCCGCCATATATCCTCGACATGCTGCGATATTTTAGCATCCGGTTATTCTCCCATAACCAAGACCTACGATCCTGTACAAATCGGTACGACCATGTCCGGGAGGTACCTCCATGTAGGATTGTACTGGGTATGTGCCGCGGAAAAGGCCGTGTTTTCATTACTCCCAGGATTAGAAAAGCCCCCCCCCCCAAAAAAAAATGTGCACAGCTGAATTAGGATAGGGGTAACGATTATTTGAGTGATTTGGAGACATAGGGTATAGTTAGTAAGTTCTTTGGGTGGATTTTTTGGGGAAGTAAGAATATGCTAAAACTTGTTTCAAATTGGAATGTTGGTCTCCAAAATGCACCAGGATGCACCACTGCAGCACGCCTTGCAACACATTACAGGATTGAGAAAGGGTACCTTTTTACATGTCGTGTTGTATTAAGATAGGGTATTGTATAAAAATGTCCGCGGCACACACCCACCCCTGATGTTGAGTATGTGCCCCCCCCCCCACCCCCCACCCCCGGTGTCAAGGCCATTGTTGACAGACAAAAACAGTAAAAAAAAAGCACATTGCAGGCACTTGGATTTTCCACCAAGTACCAACCTTAAAAACGATGGTAAACAAAGTTTTCATGAAATGTGCCCTCTTAAGTATTCCTTTGTTAGGTACCGTTGGGCGTTGAATCCAGTACATGCCAGCACTCTTGAGAGTGATCATGAATAACTTTCAATCTCGAATCACTATCACTATTCAGATTAGTGCAACAAATGTGAACAGCATACTTGCCATTTCTACCGAATCATGCAGTAGGCTCCCAGTTTTGGAACAGGACTACTACCATCGCTGCAATTATAAGCTTTCAAGCCATAAAAAAATATAGAAAAGTGTCTAAAGGACTAGGATGCCCTCATCTCTCATTGCCCCCATCAGCATTGGAAAGTGTATCGTGTATTGGTAATTGGTGTAAAAATGTTCAAATATTTAATCATAGGAACAAAAAATGTAAACGCTGACCATATTACAGACAGCATTTATCATATGTTTAAACGCATTTGTTCATATAATTTAATACGTATAAAGTCTTACGATTAAACCAATTTGTGCACATGATCAAAAGTATAGGATGATTCGACAAAAAAGGTTTGATCATAATTATGTTCAGATACGTTTCTCTTAAAAATTGAGAACGCTTCCATTGGTTTAACACCAGAGCCGTAGCCAGCCTTCTAAAACAGAGGAGGCAAAGGGTACAGGTGGGGGATGGGTTTGGGAGGGGGGCACGCACCCCTCCCAAGATTTGTATTTGTGTCTTTTTGCCCAGAACCACTTCCTAGTAGTCAATATCCTATTCCGCAGTTCGAACTCTTTACTCTCCATAAGCTAACCTGTCCCTGTCTAACCTGTATACATATGGAATTACTATTGTCTATATTGCACACGTTCCTCTGTAAAATTTTGACATAGGCTGTATCAGCCCAAATAAATTAAAGGGTCTTCAGCGGGTAACTACTCAACATGTTTCGGAGCCTTTTACCCGTACATGTCTCTCTGAGTAGCGGCTCCTTGTCTAAGCTAAATATTCAGCAAAGACAACCCACATAATAAAGAATAAATAAGAACGTGGCAAATGATGAATTAGCTAAATACGTGAAGTTTTGCTTATAAATGCAGAGCTTCGTTATGAAAGAAGAACCCCTGTCAAACAAACCATAATTACTAAATTTGTATAGTACAGGTTCAGATAAGAACAATTTGACTTACCCCTGAACCAATATGTACCCTTTCTGGCTGGACAGTTTATCCGAGTTAAACCACCCGCCAGTGTATAACTGAAGTGGAAACAAGCTGGGGCCTTATATTCAGTCCCAGTGATAGTAAAATAAACAGTTGCAACTAGACCACCTGTACAAACCAAGGGAAATCCCAACAAGGACTGTAACAATGGACATCCTGCACCAGAAATGTAAAACAAACTCTGTGATGACACCTACCCCCCAAACAATTAAGCTCTATTTAACTGCCAACTCTGAGTCAATGTATCAACTTAATGTGTCAGGTTTGTGACATTTAAGAAAATACTGTCAATTTTGAGTAAATGTGCATTTAGGCATGTCAGAAAAGAATGAAAGTCATTAGCATTTATGTCCAAAAAAAAAAAAATGTTATCAAAACAATTTTTCTTAACAGGATTTTGAGTACAATTAGGCAAGCTTGTAACTGTCGTCAGTAGCTGCTTGCTACCTATAGCCCCTGGGGGTTTGACCTAACAGAAAACAAGCAATCCTAAAATGTCCGAAAGGTGAACATTAAAACAGAATGATGCCAAAAGATAAAGTTAAGTAGCAAAACCGACAAGTCTAAAAACTGTAAATTATTGTAGCCAAACTTTCTAATAATCTTTGGATATTAACTGCTAAATTATAGGGCAAGTCAGAAAAGAATGAAAGTCATTATTTGTACTTAAGTCAAGAGAATGCAACGAAAATGTAATATTTCTTAAACAGATATCAAGCACAATTAGGCGAGCTTGTAACTGTCGTCAGTAGCTGCTTGCTACCTATAGCCCCTGGGGGTTTGACCTAACAGAAAACAAGCTAGCCTAAAATGTCTGAAAGGTGAACATTGAAACAGAATGATGCCAAAAGATAAAATTAAGTAGCAAAACCTGACAAGTTTAAAAACTGTAAATTATTGTAGCCAAACTTTCTAATCTTAGGATATTAACAGCTAAATTATAGGGCAAGTCAGAAAAGAATGAAAGTCATTATTTGTACTTAAGTCAAGAGAATGGAACGAAAATGTAATATTTCTTAAACAGATATCAAGCACAATTAGGCGAGCTTATAACTGTCGTCAGTAGCTGCTTGCTACCTATAGCCCCTGGGGGTTTGACCTAACAGAAAACAAGCTAGCCTAAAATGTCTGAAAGGTGAACATTGAAACAGAATGATGCCAAGAGATAAAATTAAGTAGCAAAGCAGGCAAGTCTAAAATCTCTAAAATTATTGAAGCCAAACTTTCTAACCATCTCGGGATATTTACAGCAAAATTTGTAGAAATATTTGATCAAAAGTACATCTTTGAATCCTCTTGACTCAAGTTTATTGTAAATAAATTTGGTTCTAGATGCAAAGTCCTGAAATTTAGAACAAATACGACCAAATCTCAAAATCTGTGACAAAAACGTATTATATCCAATAGTTTCGGAAATATTACTGTCCGGGAAAGGATAATTAACCACTTCAAAGTTAAACTCATCTATTTTGTGATAGACTTTAATACAAAACCTGTCATTAGTGACCTGAATATCCAAGTCCAAAAACACATCTCTGAAACCATCTGAATTGTTACCCTCCAAAGGGATATCTTTTGGGTAAATTTCTTGAGCAATTTCACTGAAATTTTGTACATTTACGCAAGCAATGTCATCAATATATCTTGCGTTGTTTGATAATTTTGTAGCCATTTGAAAGTCTTTTATCATCAATTTATTCATATACTTTAATTCAAGCCAGGTTAAATATAAATCTGCCAGTAAAGGGGAGCAGTTGCTACCCATTGGAATGCCTTTTATTTGTTGAAAAACCAATGGTCCGCATTGAAGAAAAGTATTATCCAAGAGAAATTTTATAGCATCTATCAAAGTTTCAACAGTGTAAGATTTAACGTTACTTTTTGAATATTTATTGTGTGACCAATATGCTTTCTTTGTATATGAATTAATATTTATGTATGGTTTACCATTATGTTTAAACATTTTGCTAATTAATTCTGAAAGTGAACTTTTGACTTCATCTATGGGTAGATTTGTGTACAGTGTAGAAAAATCAAAACATTTGATATTTTTTGCCTTTACATCTTTGATTTTAGGTACAAACTGGGAAGAATTGTTAATACTCCAAAAACAATTTATTTCACAGTTTCTAGAAATTGCATTACAGTATTTACAAAAATGATTCCTAATTGCAGTCAAACACAATGTTACATCTTTTGATAATTGCTTTGTAGTACATTTTGAAGCACCAGCTATGAATCTAGATTTAAAAGGGTTTTTATGTAATTTGGGTATCCAGAACAAAAGTGGAATAG
Organism: Hermodice carunculata; assembly: GCA_964020975.1. Lineage (NCBI taxonomy): Eukaryota > Metazoa > Annelida > Polychaeta > Eunicida > Amphinomidae > Hermodice > Hermodice carunculata. Next base: position 89,032,903 of record OZ026619.1, on the reverse strand, counting down.
AGGAGTCCTCTTCAGAAATTTTGATACTAAAATTCCTTTTCATCTCATCTTTATGTGTATCTATCAAATTATCAATGGATTGTTTGTGTAATTTATAAACGTCATTTCCTCTTATGTCTGAAATATTGTTTATACCAAGTTCCTTTTTCAAAACATCCAGATAATATTTTTTGCAGATGATCCCAAAATTGTTACCTGCCTTATCTATGTTAGTGACTACAAATCTATCTTGTAGTTCTTTGACTGCTTTAGAAACTTTAGGCTGTTTTAGATTAACCGTATTGAAATTCTTAATGTGGGATTTGTAACGATAAATTCTATTTCTAAAGACTCTTTTCAAGTTTGATAACCATCCTTCAAATTTCTGAAATTCCATTTTTTCTTTCTTTGCCCATTTCATACAGTAGGAATCGAGTGCATCACATGTATCCTGAAAAATACTGTCAATATTCAACTTGGGACATATCCGAAATTTAGTACCTTTTTTCATTATTTCTTTTAAATCTGAATTTTGTATTATATCCAAGTTACCTGTAAATACATGTTTGTGGTGTGCATCAACAAAATTAGAATATTTACTATTAGACATACAGTCACAATTTTGATTTGCTGCGATATCCTCAAGAGTAATTGAAGCCAGAAATTTTTTGTAATTCATGATACTTTGTCCAATATTGTTGCCATATTTATAGGAAATGATGGGGGGATCTTTTATTTTGCATTCCTTGGGAATCATGTTACGAACAAATTTCAATTTGAAAAGGGACTGAATGTTTAGTGAGTCAATGATTTTGTGTTTGAAAGGAATGCTGCAAAACATTTGATCTAATTTTTTCTTATTAGAATCAGGTTTCCGAATAGTTGTTGTGTAAGCATACACAATTTCACAAAAATTTTGCGGAAATGTGTGTTCTGAATCAGTAAGACCCAAATATTCATTAATTCTTGTTATGTCTCGAAATGATAGTGCTTTAAGAGCTGTATGTAATTGATCAATACCATTGGAGAAAGCCTGTAGTAAATTTTGGACAAGGTCTTTAGTATCCATGTTCCTACATTTCCTGTTTTTCTGTGATTTTCTTTGTCCATGACTTCTTCTTCTTCTTTGAATACCAGCCTGATTATTATGAAAAGGTGTGTGACTTCTGTCAAGAGTTGTAAAGTCCAAATTCCTAACATCACCAAAGCCTAAAATTCTGTCATTGAGTCCATAAGGAAAAGCTGAATTAAGTGTTTTGATCCAAAAATCTTCCATTTGTAATAATTTACTTGTGTTAACATAACTGTCTTGGTCTAACAAATTTGGCTCTATGTAATCAATAATTTGTATCCGGCAATCCAAATGTGAATGTTCTGCAGAATTGAAATGGTTACACAAAAAAGTGTTTAACTTGTGATTTTTAATTGTACTTTTATGACCACTGAATCTCTTTTTAACTGATTGAGTAGTTAGGCCCACATATTGTGCTTTACATTTGATGCAGGATAACAAATAAATGATATTGGTAGATTCACAAGATAATACCAAATTTTCCAATTGGGGGTTCCTTAATTTGAATTTTTTGTTAGTAACGTTACTGTGAAACTCTTTTTTCTTTGTGAAATTTGACTTGCAGAATAGACAGTTACAATTTCCATCAAAACATATTCCAAAATCAGCGCTCGAGGCTAACGCTGAACCGTTTTCTCTGTTTATCTCATTGTTCATGATTGTATTAGATTTTAAACATAATTTTGAAAGCCCATCATGCCATTTATCTGTAGTCATGTCCCTAAACCTTATCCTGGTTCGTCGTTGTTAAGTCCACCGAGTAACAAAATTAACAATAACAATAACAATAACTAAAACAAGTCCAAAAATGGGTGCTAGACTAAAGACGTTACCTGGAATTCCAGTATGCATTGAAAATCATAGATCGGGGACCAGCCTGTACAGACATATCCACCAAGCATCAATGGTTCAAAGCGAACAGAATTGTATTTGTGTCTTTTTGCCCAGAACCACTTCCTAGTAGTCAATATCCTATTCCTCAGTTCGAACTCTTTACTCTCCATAAGCTAACCTGTCCCTGTCTAACCTGTATACATATGGAATTACTATTGTCTATATTGCACACGTTCCTCTGTAAAATTTTGACATAGGCTGTATCAGCCCAAATAAATTAAAGGGTCTTCAGCGGGTAACTACTCAACATGTTTCGGAGCCTTTTACCCGTACATGTCTCTCTGAGTAGCGGCTCCTTGTCTAAGCTAAATATTCAGCAAAGACAACCCACATAATAAAGAATAAATAAGAACGTGGCAAATGATGAATTAGCTAAATACGTGAAGTTTTGCTTATAAATGCAGAGCTTCGTTATGAAAGAAGAACCCCTGTCAAACAAACCATAATTACTAAATTTGTATAGTACAGGTTCAGATAAGAACAATTTGACTTACCCCTGAACCAATATGTACCCTTTCTGGCTGGACAGTTTATCCGAGTTAAACCACCCGCCAGTGTATAACTGAAGTGGAAACAAGCTGGGGCCTTATATTCAGTCCCAGTGATAGTAAAATAAACAGTTGCAACTAGACCACCTGTACAAACCAAGGGAAATCCCAACAAGGACTGTAACAATGGACATCCTGCACCAGAAATGTAAAACAAACTCTGTGATGACACCTACCCCCCAAACAATTAAGCTCTATTTAACTGCCAACTCTGAGTCAATGTATCAACTTAATGTGTCAGGTTTGTGACATTTAAGAAAATACTGTCAATTTTGAGTAAATGTGCATTTAGGCATGTCAGAAAAGAATGAAAGTCATTAGCATTTATGTCCAAAAAAAAAAAAATGTTATCAAAACAATTTTTCTTAACAGGATTTTGAGTACAATTAGGCAAGCTTGTAACTGTCGTCAGTAGCTGCTTGCTACCTATAGCCCCTGGGGGTTTGACCTAACAGAAAACAAGCAATCCTAAAATGTCCGAAAGGTGAACATTAAAACAGAATGATGCCAAAAGATAAAGTTAAGTAGCAAAACCGACAAGTCTAAAAACTGTAAATTATTGTAGCCAAACTTTCTAATAATCTTTGGATATTAACTGCTAAATTATAGGGCAAGTCAGAAAAGAATGAAAGTCATTATTTGTACTTAAGTCAAGAGAATGCAACGAAAATGTAATATTTCTTAAACAGATATCAAGCACAATTAGGCGAGCTTGTAACTGTCGTCAGTAGCTGCTTGCTACCTATAGCCCCTGGGGGTTTGAAAACGTTTGAAAAATGGCACATAAAATGGTGTAATTGAGTGGGTTTTCCAGGAAAAAAGACTTAATACATATATAACTTCTCAAAATTTTACTTAAATGTGACTATTTTTGATCATTTCATATCAATTGAATTTGCTCCTAGAGCAAAGATACAAGTAATCATTGAAAAAAGTACGCCTTCTGTGATGCTCTTATCTTCTATCACTATGAGTGACTCAAAATGTTAGTTACAATAGGGTCTTTTTGTTTTTGTTGTGTATAATAACTTAAACTTAACAAGTCTTATTGAGGCTAAATAAACTATTTCTATGCTAACTCCTAACATCATCAGCCAAAATTCAGAGGAGGCAAGCGCCTCCTCTGCCTCAGCCTGGCTACAGCACTGAACATGCAGTAAGAGAAAACCATGTTTTATATGAAATCGGTTGCACCACTGTAATTTCATGCAATGTGGTCAAATGGCAACACTACTTTATGCATGATCAGTGCAATACAAACGACCACCCTGGAAATGGGATAGAGTTAAGAATATTCTGATCATTTTGTGTGACATTGTGATTTGCACGGGCTTTATAATGAGTTTACTGGCAGCATGTCGATGATCTGTGAAGCCACTGGAGGCATATTTCACAATTGTATACAGGTGCATTGCCTCCTAAGCAGACTTTCTTGGGGCGATACACTGTGTTGGCCCCCAGCGAGGAGGGTAGTAGACCGCCAAGAACGGATGTTTAACAAGCAAATAGGTGCAGGGTCACTGGAATGTCAGAAGGCGGCCTTTCGTAGCATGGAGTAGCCAGGAGGATGCAGAGTTCCATGTGCACTGTCCACAAGTGGTGGAGATCCTGCACACCAAGCTGTCCGTGTGCATTGCCAATGGTGTCAGGAGCACCCCGCTGGACCATACATTAGTGCATTCTTTATTGGTGGATGAATGGTTTAATAGGATATTGAGAAGAGGTCGCGAATGAAATTTAAGAAAGGCTGTATTTAGATTTAGAAGCTGTTGGTTTATGATAAAGAAAAAAAATACCAATATCGCACAACATAGAGAACTGTGCCATTGCAATTATTTTCCAATGTGTGTAACTGTGAAATATTTTACACAGATTATAATACACCGTGTCCAAGATTGCTTAATTTTGCTTCTCCTGTCTATATTTGTGCATGGTGATTTTAATTGTACATCTGCTCCCACACAAACATATTTTGGCATATTCTCACACTATCAGTTACATACAAGCCATAGCGGGATATCAATTACAATTTTCTAAATGGGTCAAATACTTATCAAATAAGCTTTATCTTTGAGTGTTATGACCAGATGGGGATGCACTAACCGGGGCCGTCGTACACGTAGGCTTGTGTAGCCTATCTATTGATAGGGCACGGAGTATAGTTTCACAAGGGGTACTTTTCCAAAATTAGATATGTACCAAAAATGACATTTTGATGAAAAAAATTGTGATAAACGTGAAAGTTTATCCAGAAATAACATTGCACTTTGCATCCTTTCTTCTTTTTTGCAGTGACAACCTGACCTGTTGCGTATCCACGACTGGTAACCTTGGTCGGGTCTTGGCCGAAGTGGGAGGCGTGGCCTGGCTCCAGTCAATGGGTATGCGGTAATAACAGGCTGCATCTCTAACCTTCAGAAGGCAATAACTGGCTTTTATGCAGAGATGGCCAATCTGTTGTCTGAAATTCGAGTCTTTCTTATCGACAAAGATGTTCTTTATGAGAGCTACTCAGTAACCTCGGTCAGGTCCACCTATGGTAAAATATTACTTTCCGATAATAAGGAACAGAATCCCATGCGTCTTTTGTAATATATTACATCAAACATAAAGTACATAATATAGAAAAAAGAACATAAGGGCGGCATGCAATACAACATCATCTATATGGGTATCGGCCAAACATGCGCTGAAAAAAAGTGGAGATAGAGAAGTGAGGCTAATTAGATGTACACAAAATGTCACCAGCATCCTGGCATCCGCATTGGCATGTATCCTGCCAGCTGCACAGCTCCTGACTTCTAAAGCCAATTAAACAGTGTCATGATTCTCACCAGTTGTATCCCCATCGACGAAGATAATGTTTTTTAACAGCAAGCCGTACATAACAGATTTTTTTCATGCTTTAAGTAGCATAGGATATTCCAAATCAAAACTATTATACATGGCGGTGCCATTCCAACTTCAATTTGTAGGGATGGGACATAGCCGAATCCAATGAACCATAAATCAAAGTTGTAGGATTTCAATTAATGCAAATGAAGCATATACACAAAATTAAAATATTGAATAGCTTCTAAACTATTATAGACAGTGGTGGGGTGAATTACGTAATTTTGTGCCAAACATGGCTTGGATTACAGCACAAGAACTACCGAGTATTTAACTTTGCTAACTATATCATAGTATTGACTTTGGCCATCCCTATTTTGAGATCTTAATTTAGATCCCTACCTATAATTATGTAAAAGATACGGCATTGAAGAATACCAATTTGTCCCGCTAGTGACACGTTCCAAGTTCAAGCTGACAAAATTAAGTCACCAGATTTACAATGTATACATTCCAGGGGCACAATAAAATGTCATTTATGATAAACACACAACGTCATGTTTGATAAGAAAATAAAACTTGTTGCTGTATGGGAGTTTGGTTTTCATATGATCATGATATACCTGCGTACCAAAAATTTTTTGTAATATATCCTGTTAGTGACATTATGGTGAGAGACCTGTTAAAATAGTTAACAGACGGCTACTGTTATCACCAATTAAAAGCTTGTAAGTGGTACACTTTGCTTAGCTGACATGACAGAAAAAGCCATTCAACTGGAAGGTGTGGAGAAGGCCAATGTCATCAAAAATCAAATACGCGAACCATAACTGTCCCGTTAATGACATACTCATAGAATAAAATGTACATCACATTGAATCGAGCTCGACATTGAAAAAATTACAAAACTTAAAAATTATATTTTTCATATTAAATCACAAGCTGTATCTATCATACTCACTAGATTGGAGGGACATATGCACCTTGGCCGTCCCGTTAGTGACCCTAAACTAGCCTATTGGTTATTTCACCATGCTAACATAAAATTAATTGATATTATCTGAACCAAATTATCAATTTTTTTTACTGCATTTCTACAATGAATATAATTTGTAAATATACACCAAACATGCTCAAATATTTGCCTTTACATGTATATCTGCATTTCTAGACTGGCCTAAAACAAAACAACTTTTAGTGAAATCCTCACTTCTTGTGTTAAAAAATGATTCTGTGATTTTTAGCTCTTTTAAGACACTTGGTATCAACTTTAGGAGTGTCAGTTACAACATCCGTGGTGCTGATGAAGTTGAATCACTATATTGATCCCAGATTCAAATACCTCATAAGAAGGCCTTTTATTCCAGTACCAGCACGTCTGTGTTCTGAGAGAAAAAAGTCCAGGTCAACATCTTTCAGCGGTGCAATTTGGATGCTTGCACCTGAATCACAATGGGGAGAGCTGTTGACTCAGTCTCCAACTCAGCGCTCAGACAATTGATATTGCTTGTACATGAATATAAAGTTTTATTTTAAAAAATGAAATGGGCTTACATGTAATTCAAGTAGATTCAAATTGAGTTGAAATCAATATAATTTTACAAACCAAAATACCACTCTGTTACTACTATTAATCAGTATTTAGGCAAGTCTGGTGGTAGCTCAAGAATCAACCAAAATAATTCCACTTTGTATTTTGAAATTACTCCTGTAATATTAAACAAATAATGTAGTTACTAAGTCTTTAGTCACACAGTGAGAAACCATGATAATGACTCCTCAATGTTAATTAATAGAATTAACATTACATGTATACGCAAAACATGCATGTGCAAAGCTCCTATCATTTTTGCTAGTCATTTCCCTCCAATCACTAGATGGCAGCTCAATAGCCACCAGAGGGCACACCAATAGCCACCAGAGGGCATAATATGGACCTTGTAGCAGGTCTCCATGTTGAATCTTGGTTATCTGGACACATCATCTTGCCATGTCTTCAAGAATTCGAATGAAAGGCTTCCGTGAAAGGTTGAGAAAGGACCCTAAAGCTTACAACAGGTATCTTGAAAAACAAAAGAACTTGATGCGGAAAAAAAAGGCCAGCAAGATAAAAGGAAAGAGCAAGTGATCCCAGAAAGTCAGAGTCATATAGAAAAAGAGAGAAGGAAAGGAAAGCATTGTATAGATACTGTTCCAGGAGTCAGCTGGACACTACCAGTCATGAGCTTCCAACTTCTTCCAGACAAAAAAAAAAAAAGCAAGACAAGGAACAGAGAAGGCACACTATCGAAAGTAAGAATGCTACAATACAGAAATTGGAGAAAAAGTTGAAGGCAAAATCAGCTGAACTAAAAAGGCTGAAGAGAAAATCAGCAGAAAGCAGCAGAGTGGAGACACCTAACAAATTGGTGGTAGGTGGTAACCTGGTCTGGCGAAATACGACTCCTCGCAGTAAGAGAAAACTAAAGCAATTTTGGCCGACAAGTGCAGTCCTGAAGACAGGGCAGGAATGTGTAAATGTGGAATAAACCTGTCCATTAAGTTCTCCCAAGTACCAAAACCTGGACCCCAGGAAAGTCTATCAGTGAATTTCTGAACAGGGATGACAAAGGCATTGTTTGCCCTGACAAGAAAAAGATGCATGCTGGCCAACCTATTCATTATAGGTTGCAGTACATTAAGGGCAGTGTTGCCAACCTGCCAAACTTAAAATCCGGGATATAAAGCGTAAAATTACAGGAGATTGATAAATTAATATGAAATATAGAAGGGAAATATTGATGAAATTCCGGGAGGTTACTTAGAATTGTCAAAAATCCACACTTTTTCAAGAATATTCAGCATAAAATTCCGAGAGTCTCCCGGGAAATCCCGGAGCGTTGGCAACACTGCCTTAAAGGCCCTTTGGAACAAATATGTGGCAGAAACTGGAAATGACTGCAGTTACTCGACTTTCTCACATTATGTGCCTGACAATATTTTAAAACCCAAGCCAAGTGACTGGGGCACATCCTTATCCATTGTGTGTATAAACCGTGAACTGAAGCTTGAGAAATGTGTGAGACTGGGTCACCTCAAGAACATAAATGTTGAAATGAGTATGGGAAATCACCAGGATTGTGAGGCATTGAAAAAACAATAAATAATATGACTCTGGAAAAAAATGTAAGCTATATTGAATGGCAGAGAGTGAGAGACCGAGCAACTGGATCCTCCATGACAAGAAAAGTTGCATGCACTACAACACCAGGTGAATTCAAAGAGAAGCTGGTCAGTGAAATAGATGAGCTCGATGAACATCAGCAACGTGTCGACAGCCAGTTCGTTGCTTTCAGAAGTGCCAAGATGGGGGCCCTGGAAAATAAGGGTGTTGCCTGTGTACAGATAGATTGGTCTGAGAATGCAGACCTCTCTCAAACAAGGCGAGCACACAGTGCATATTACACCACAATATCAGTAAGTCTGCACACAGGCTATGTGTGGAGCAAGGCAAAGCAGTACAGCGTAGCTGCCATGTCGGACTCTACAAGTCACAGGGCTGCAGCAACTTTTGCCAGCTGGGACCCGCTGCTGTCTGACTTAAATATGACTGGAATAAAAAAACTGCATATTGTGTTAGACTCACCAACCAGTCAATACCGTAATAGGTATGTTGTGCAATTGGCAAAATCTGTAGCACAGAAGTTACATCTTGATATCAACTGGATTTATCTTGAACGTGGTCATGGACAGTGTGTGGCTGATGGCATAGGGGCTTCCTTAAAACGGCTTATTGATGACTCTGTTGCCTTTCACCCTGATGAGTTGATCCATAATGCTAGTGACATATATGAACTTATAAAGTCACAAGCTTCTACTGTCATCACTCTGTACAATGAACAAAATGTCCAGAAATATGCTGAGATGACCAAAGATGCTCCGCCTGTAACAGGAATTTCACAACTGCACAACATCAGATACACATACACTGGTCAGGTCTATGATAGGGCGCTGAGTGAAGAACAAAATGAGCACCGCTTAATGATGCAAGAAACAGAATCACATGACACTCAACAAACTGCACATTTTGATTGTATCCTTTTGTACTACTACCCATACTACTGAAATCATAATGAAAATAACAATACTAAACATCAAAAATAACAATATAACGATGGTAATAGTGATTGCAGCAATAATAATAATAATAATAATAATAATAATAATAATAATAATAATAATAATAATAATAACAACAACAACAACAACAATAATAATAATAATAATTATAATAATAATAATAATGGATAATATACCTGTCAAGCATAGTATTTGGTAGGATTTGGAAATCTGGGTGTGTATATCTCTTATCTACTCCATTATAAAATTGTTCAGACATGGTATTTTTTGAGGAACTGTGTGTGCAAAACACAACTGCACTCCTGGCTAGCTAATACACAGCTCCTAATTCAGTCAATGATGTGAGATCCTTGATAATCCAGTACACTGTCAGCTTGTGATCGAGATAAAGCTGAGAAAGCCACATCACAGCAGACATTGGGCATTTTCAAAACAGAGACCATCCTCGTGGAGAGCTACCACTCTGATTTCTGCACTGACCCAGCCTGCTATTTTGTTGGTCGTGTGGTCAAACATGACTCTACATGTGATTTGTATGATGAAGATCATCTGCAAATGATATTCCTCCACAAAAACCTCACAACAGGTCAATATGACTGGCCAAAATGTCGTAGGAGAACTGAATGCGTGTCTGCCTTTTTCCTGTTTCATGGCCCCTTAAGCATACAAGGCACTAGGCATTTTGAGGTGGACAACCTGGATGCCAGGCATATGGGAGAGAAATTTGCAAATCTGAAGAAAACCATTGCCAAAACCAAGGTTTGAACAACTTAATTATCTTAAATACAGATCAAAATGTGAAATAAGCTTCACAACCTTTGTAGTTTTGATTGTGTTACCTAAATTTATGTCAAAGAAGAAAACTGTTTGAATATGCATTAAATTGTATCTTAAGCAGAGAACTTTAGAATTATTATTGTGCTTTTATAAGGCGGACAAACGTGTTTTCTATGTTAGGAATAAAAAAGAATGGTTGAGGAAAAAACAGTACCAAACAAAGGCCCAAACTACTGAAGAACTGAACATCTAAAGTACAGAAGTGGTAGATGTAGTTCTCAGAATCAGTTTGCATTTGAATTGTGTTCCTGAATTTATGTCAACAAAAGGAACTGTGCATATGGATTTTATCCAAAGGAGAGAACTATTGGATAATGTATTGTTAGATTCTGCATAAAAAAATGGACAAAAATGTTGCTCAGTCAGTGTGTGTGTGCATGAATACAAAAGTGTGTCACTATTAATGACACACATGCATGGATATGCTATATGTCATTGGATCCATATCATGTCATCATATGGACCCAATCAAATGGATTCCTCGTATTATACACAAATTCAACATATTTTTTCAAAACTCAGAGACTGAGCTATAGAACTGTGCATAAAACCATATCAATGTTCTAAAGATGCATGCATTTGCATGTGATCCACTTTGCAGACACCTACTTTAACATGCGCTGAGCAGCAAACATTTATATCGTGTCACTAACGGGAAAATTCTAGATGTCGCCATAGCTTCTAAGGCTTTCTCATGCTATTGTTAATGTGTTAAAGCTTTGATTTTTCCTCTTACCATGATGCTGGGCATTTGGAGCCAACGTTTGAATACAGTAAGTAATGCATGCAACTATTTTAAGATGCTGATGAGTTGGAGCATCAAATTGTGGTCATGCAAAGTAATGATAATTCTTTCCAGGTATAGATGCTAAAGATGAATGGTAAATGCCAATTATTCTCTCTGAAACATCCTTTTCTAATGTGATGATCTTTTCCTCAGAAGCTTATGTTAAGAAGGACTCATGTATAATTGGCAATCAAAATAGTTACAGTTTTTTTTCCACTTCAAATCAAATGTCCCGTTAGTGGCATGAAACAGAGCCTTTATTTACAGGTTATAAGAGTAGCAACAATTTCTGAACCTGTGATGAATTATTGAATGGTTAGTCCATGTGTCAAGCTAGAACAAATCACTAGTAATCATTCCACAGCACTTTCTAGTGAATTGATACAGGCGATGTCAGGAAATATGAATTAACCACATCATTACACGCAAACAAATCTTTCATGCTTGTTATACATGCTGAACACATATGCCAAAAATGACAACATTGTATGTGTTCATTATATTTTATAATAAAAGCTCATTCTTTTTCTTTTTATTCAGAATCATATTTTGTACAACTTATGATATTGTGAGGCTACAACCACAGCATATGGGTACCAAAGTAACCTATGTTTCACTAACGGGACAGCACTGAAGGTCCTATCTTCCCTGGGTTACCTTTCCAAAACTACAGGGTTATGATGTGGCGTCTTTCAGCGTAAAATGGAACAAGACCCAATGCTCATAAAAATCCCTAACTCAGCACCTATAATGAAAGTTCAATTCTCTAGATTTTGATGACCTGATTGTTCAAAAATTACGCAATTCACCCCGTGTCATTCAAACTTCAGTTTATAAGTTTGTGACATGACCACATCCAATGAACCAAGAACCAAAGTTGTAACATTTTAACTTATAGAAATTAGACATATACACAAAATTTAGATCATGTTGAACAATGGAAACGTGTAGCACTTCAAACAGTTCTCATGTTGAAGGCACCCAGGCAGATTTGATGTGAAGCAAATCTTCTTTTCTAGTTTTTTCATTATATTTATGTCATCACCTCATTTTTTTTTCGACTATGCTTCATTTTCTTATTTCATTGTACTGTCAAGGCACATGTCCTTATGTACTGGATTTCATGACTATGAAAACTTAACACTTTAAAACATACAACTGCAATACGTGACACTTACCTCAAGGTAAACCACTTATCCAAACAAAAATTCTTTGCAGACCGCCTCAATACCCTCTTCCGAATGTCAGTGAATTGATCAGGATAAGAATAACCATTCGTCTGCAGCCTCAGTCATCTGGGTAGTTTGAAAGAGGGGACAGTTTATAAGGGGCGGTGCTACGATATCAGTCAGATGTCATGCGAGACATTTAAAGCTTCTATTGATTGATGAGGTCTAAATTTCAATAAAGTTTTGGTTCAAATTTCTTAAAAATAATATCCGGTGATTTTTCACAAATATCCTAATTTAAAATTATAATTTAGGTGCATTTAAAATGAGCCTGGACCTTGGCAAGCCAAAAGCGCGGGATTTCCTCCAGATCGTGATCACTGGCGTGAAACTATTGCTGACGATACAAACGAATCTTTATCTCAGCCAGCGTGCGATAGCCCACAAAACTGCAGAAGCGTAAAACATATGGCAAGACGGGGAAACTTCAGCAGGGATAGTGAGCATGATGATGATGATGATGATGATGATGATGATCTGAATTTATCCTTCAAATTTTCTGACGAAGATAAACAAGTTTTAATAGGGAGGGCAATTGCGGCAAAAGAGCAGACAATCATGCCGTAGGCCTACCAACAAATGACCACCCGTTTGACCCTTTAAAAGTTGATTATCTGTTACTGTGGCAGTTTGTCTTATGCCACTGACCTATATCCCGGGGGGGGGGGCGCACTCCCATTGGTTGGTACACTCACTATGTGCCGTTACATAGGGTATACTTTTTTTTTTACAAATTGCTATTGAATGGGTCATCAAAACAAAGATATTTGGTACAAACAGGGTATAAAAAAAGCCATTGACTGCAAACAGGGTATAAAAAAAAGCCATTGACTAGCGCAGTCCATGCAGAGTATCCATCTGAACCTGGCCCAGGCAGGGTGTTGTTTTTACCACTTCCAGTCCTGTAATTAGGCCAGGATTTGTTCAGTAAAGAAAAAAAATATTAAAGACAGGGTTATCTTTCATTGACATGTGGTATTGAGTGGGTATGTTAACAGTGGCACAGACGGGGTATGGGTGTAGCAATCCTAGCTGAACATACCCGTCACTATATTTAGGTAGTGCCCTCACTCCCCCCTCCCCCCCCCCTCGGAGCCAATATCGCACAGGCAGCACGGGGCCACGAGGCTGCGAGCTACTCTAGCTACACCGGCAATGAATGTGAATGAGATCAAAAGACTTGTCGTGCGATCCAGGTGTGAAGTCATTCACTGCTAAAGGAAAGCACACATTGTTTAGGATCATCCGAAACGCCTTCTACTTAAAGGCCCTTTTACAAAACCCCCTTATCCCGCGGGAGAATGACCTTGGCCTGGGACAGGGACACACAGGTGCACTAAACCAGCCCTTCATTAAAGTGCTAAATAAACTATGTGGTCAACTGGTGAGGCTGAGGTTGTTCATACCATTTACTGGGTCATAGCCATCCACACACCACATTCAAGCTGGGTCAAGGGGCTTGGAATAACAGTAATTGGGACTTTGATTCTTCTCCTAGTGAACATTGTAGCCAGATCTTGGATTTAGGATGAAGGGAATGGCAGTATAAACCTTGAGGACATATCTTGAGTGATTTTTTTTTACCTAGGAGTAATGATACTTATGAACTCTCTCTATCATGCATCCTTGCCTGTATTCAGTCATCAGCTTTTCCATGCATCATACGCACAAAAACAAGTTTTGACAATAAAGCATTTTATGAAATTATTTATCTAACGAATCAGAAATAAAAGTTGTAGCAATTTCAATTATGCCAAGTAGCACCATTGGAAATTGTATATCTTGAATAACTTCAACTTCTCGCAAAAACTTGTGCCAATTGCTTTTTTTAATCGAACTTAAGTTTTCAGATTCAAAATTCTACACAGTTAGTTCCACACTGCAACCATAAACTAGGATGGTATGCTTTCTGGACTGTTGAAATCAGCCAGAATCATATCCACAACGGCACGCTGGAATGACAAAAGTGATTTATGAATTATTTTTTAATTTGTGATCGTGTCTTAGTGGCGGCCAGTGCATCTAGAAATAACAACACATTAACGTGACGGAATTATTTCAAAAATGGACTAAGAAATATGGAAAATAACAAAAGAAGGTTGCCAATTATTACATTCTGAGTGTTTGGCCAGAAATTGGCTGTAGTTACTCAGTTGTCACAAACTTGAGTCTTTCTTCTAAAACAATAACTACTGGGCCGGTAGTCATCATTGGCTGTCCCAAGCACTTAGCCAGAAATTGACAGGATTAACTCAATTATTACAAATTTGATCCAAACTTTTGAAATAAAAACTACATCTTAATAAAACTTGATTTCTTGGAGACTTTCATAGTGAGGAGTAAGTGGTATCAGGTGTTTGTTTTACATTTCTGGTACAGGATGACCATTGTTACTGTACTTGTTAGGAATTCCCCAGGTTTATACAGATGTCTGCCTGTAACTTTATTTTGTAATCACTGGGATTGAATATATAACCCAACTTTATTTCTACCTCAGTTAAACACTTCCAAGTAGTTAGACTAATGCGTCCTATCCAACTAGAAAGGTTACATAATAGCGAAGGCTTAAAACACGTTATTATTATCTGACCTTGCATACTATTTAGTAATAATGTTTGGTTTGATAGGTATTCTACATTGATATTGAAGCTCTGCATTTATAAGCAAAACTTCACTTATTTAGCTAATTCATCATTTGCCACGTTCATATTTATTCATTGTTATGTAGGTTGTCTTTGATGAATATTTAGGATAGACAAGGAGCTGCTACTCAGAGAGACATGTACGGGTACAGGCTCCGAAACATGTCCGTTTAATTTATTTGGGCCAATACAGCCTATGTTAAAATTCTACAGAGGAACGTGTGCAATATGGACAATAATACTTCCATATGTATATAGGTTAGAAAGTGACAGGTTAGCTTATGGAGAGTAAAAAGTTCAGACTGCGGAAAAGGGTAATGATTACTAGGAAGTGGTTCTGGACAAAAGGACACAAATACAATTTAAAACGACACTTATAACACCTGAGTTGCAATGGTCGAATAGTCATTGTTATGGAACTTAACAATTTTTATCATTTTAGTTTTGTGGGTTCGACTTTCTTTCTTTCTATTTGTCTGTTGTTTTCCTTACGTACATAATTTGAATTCTCTGCCGAACAAGGAATGTCTGCGCAGGCATTATTACAGAATTCAATATGGATATTTAACGCGGATATTGGACTTTTCTGTCCTCTTGTCTGTCTTTCCATATGTAATATTAATGATGGACAAAAACGTTAATGACCAGCTTATTTTTATATATCTGTAAATGGACTGTTTGAAAATGAAAATTTACAATATGATAAAGACAATGATAACAACAAAACTTCTTCACTTTGTTTTTCATTATGTAATCTCTGAAGACAGATGTTTTAATCAAAATGTCATTGCCCTATAATTTTGCTGTTAATATCCAAAGATTATTAGAAAGTTTGGCTACAATAATTTACAGTTTTTAGACTTGTCTGTTTTGCTACTTTACTTTATCTTTTGGCATCATTTTATTCTAATGTTCACCTTTCAGACATTTTATGCTAGCTTATTTTCTGTTAGGTGAAACCCCAGGGGCTATAGGTAGCAAGCAGCTACTGACGACAGTTAGAAGTTTGCCTAATTGTACTTAAAATCCTGTTAAGCAAAATTATTTTGATTACATGTTTTTGGCATAAATGCTAATGACTTTCAATCTTTTCTGACATGCCTAAATGCACATTTACTCAATTTTAATTTTATAAAAATTACTCAAAATTGACAGTATTTTCTCAAATGTCACAATCCTGACACATTACGTTGATACATTGACTCAGGGTTGACAGTGAAATAGAGCTTAATTGTTTGAGGGGTAGGTGTCATCGTTTGTTTTACATATCTGGTGCAGGATGTCTATTGTTGCAGTAGTTGTTAGGATTTCCCTTTGTTTGTACCAGTGGTCTAGCTGCAACTGTTTATTTTGCAATCACTGGGACTGAATATAATGCCCCAGCTTTGTTTCCACTTCAGTTATACACTGGCGGGTGGTTTAACTATGATAAGCTGTCCAGCTAGAAAGGGTACATATTGGTTCAGGGGTAGGTCAAATTGTTCTTTTATCAACCTGTACTATACAAATTTAGTAATTATGGTTTGTTTGACAGGTATTCTTCTTTCATAATGAAGCTCTGCATTTATAAGCAAAACCTCACGTATTTAGCTAATTCATCATTTGCCACGTTCATATTTATTCTTTATTATGTGGGTTGTCTTTGCTGAATATTTAGCTTAGACAAGGAGCCGCTACTCAGAGAGACATGTACGGGTAATAGGCTCCGAAACATGTTGATTAGTTACCCGCTGAAGACCCTTTAATTTATTTGGGCTGATACAGCCTATGTCAAAATTTTACAGAGGAACGTGTGCAATATAGACAAGAGTAATTCCACAAGTATAAAGGTTAGACATGGACAGGTTAGCTTATGGAGAGTAAAGAGTTCGGACTGCGGAATATGGTAATGACTACTAGGAAGTGGTTCTGGGCAAAAAGACACAAATACAAATATAATATAGCGCAGAAAAACGCAAACCATATTCGCAAATTCCAAACCCAGCAACGACAGCAAAGAGACTCCTGAGCCAACAAAGCATCAACATCCATCCTCCTACACCAATGCGAAGCAACAAACTCAACTCCCGGCCAGAGACAGGCAGCCACCCACAAAAGGTAACCGGCGGTTTTAAACCGGTCCCCTCAACCTCTGAAACACTCTTCATCAACTACAGACCACAGTGCCAGCAAAATGTATAGGCCCAACCACCCAAAGCCCAAACCCTACCACCTCTGCCAAAAACAAAGAGATACCCGGGTAGGCCCATCACTAAAAACGGCAGGGGCGTGGGGGGGGGGGGAGAGAGAGAGAGAGAGAGAGATTACCGTCATATATGTCAATTTGATTCTTTCTCCAATTACGCATGCTTTGCATGTTTGCGGCTTTAATGCGCTAAAGGAAAATAGACAAGCAGAAAGAAAGAAACTAAAAGGGGCACATGAAGGAGTTGAACCCACAAAACTAACACGATTAAGGTTGTTAGTATCCATAGGTGTAACCGTTCGGCCACTTCAACTCAGTTGGTGTACATATCGTTTTAAATGTAATATCTAACACCATCAATACTGGTATAGTTATCATTCTATTATATACAGCCCTCGTAAGGTATCACTTGGTCAAATTGACCAACATCATACTGTTAAAATCAGGTCCATGAAACATTATTATAAGGAGACTCTTGTGCAAAAATTAACCAGTGTCAACAGCTACACATTGCACTAATGTAAATGTATCCTGGCAAACCTTCAAAACATTGTTCATCAAAGTCAATGATGGAATTGCTCTGATAAAAGAAGTCAGAATAGAAAATAGAACAGAACCTTGCATGAAACAGGGAATCCTAATGTATATTAGCGGGAGAGATCAGTTCCAGTATCTGTCAAAGAAGAATTGCACTGATCAATTATTATCCAGTCCTTTCTATTCAAAGTTCTGTTCTATGTGAAACAAAGTTCAAAGGGAGATTAAAAAATCAAAAGCAGAATATTCAGCAACACGATAGAAGAACACAAAGACAATCCGAAAAAATTGTGGCACCAATTGAGAAGTTTGTGTGTTTTAACATGGACAACTGACCTGTAAAAGTCTTACAAGATGAAAGAACATGAACTGTAGTTCAGTTGAATGAAAGTGGGAAAGGAAAGTACAGAGCATAAATGCGCATTTCATTAAAATTATAAATTTTACCCATCAGTTGAGGCTATTTTTGGAAAGTTACATTTTGCTCACTTTAGACAAGTTATGTCCAAATTTGTCATTGTTTCCTTGCCTATTGTTCCAAATGGTTACGTGCAGGTCAATACAGAATAGTTGTAGTAATCCAAAATACACAAACTTTAAGTTCATATGCAGAGATCATTTGACATATGTTGCAGTATTAATACTGGCACACTTTTTAGTATGCCTGTATGAATCACCTATAAATCGGAAATATCTATATAAATTGGTTCCATTTCTTTTTATGTGCATCGAGTTTTCCTTTTCTTGTGGCACTATTTCCCTCAATTTCTTTGATTTGATTTACAAATGTATTAAAAAGTGTGATATCAGGCAAAGTGCTTTTATGTTTGCATATGCATATGAATACATTTTTTTTCCAATAAGAATAGTAGATTGAATATAGGTTTCGGAAAACTGTCTCCAATAAGTACTTTTAACACTGAAAGAGGATACACCTGAACCAAATCAATGGTACATCTTCTGAAAAACAGATTCCAGAATTCACGTGTGATTCTGCAATTCCCAAAAATTTGTTTTATGGTTTCAACCTGTGTTTTGTAAAAGCTGCAATTATTTGTATCTGTTATTTTACACTTGAACAGTCATTTGTAAAAATACATCTGTGCATAAAATTTATATTGAAATTCTCTTAAGGCTGTTGAGATGGTTGATTTATAAATTACTTCAAAACTTTCATACCTTTCATTCTCTTCGATAATTACATTAAGCTTCGGTTGTCACTTGAATTTGTTGAATTTTGTTTTTTAATTTTTGATACTATTATTGGAGTATATACCATTGTGGGATTTTTTTTCATAACCTTCATAAATCTGCTTTTATAATGAGTATGAAACATGGTATGAGGAATGTTCTAAAAAGCTCTTGTTAAATTATGTTTCCATTCAAATGCAGTTGAAGCTAGAACTCCTTGGAATGTGAAAATATTTTCATTTAAATTGTACCTCTTGTTGAAACTCTGAAGCATGAGCCAATGACGATCTGGTTTAAGTGAATATTTTATGTATTTTAATCCACTTTGGTACCATCGATTAAAGAAATTTATTTTTTCTATTTTAATACGTGAATTGAGCCAGATTGGTTTCAGATTGTTATGACACTATTAGGAACATAAAAATTAAATTTACACCAGCTTAAAACTACTTGTCTCCGAAATAGGCTTTACATAGCTTTAAAGACCACTGCAATATCATTTTCATGTAGGTTACATTTCCACATTTACTCATCACTGCAAGGTACAATCAGCTCTTTCCATCCAGCGGCAGAGTCAAACACTAGTCTTTTCACCCAAGCATACTTCATGGCTGTAAAATGAGAGTCTATGTGGGAACAAACTATACCTTTTATGAAAATTATGAAAGTAGTGCTAACACATAACTTGCTTTGATTTTGTCTGGCTTATTATTCCAAAGATAATTTTTAAAAAAGAGTAATGTGTGACTCTTTTTGTCTCTTTACATCAAGCTTTGGCATAACAGATACCAAGCATAAAAACTGTGACATAGCCAATGATTTCAAGATGAACGTTTTCCCAAAGAGAGATAGATTTCATTTATCCCAAGTATTCAGTGTGTTTTCAAATTTCCTGGTTATTGGTTCATAGATTGATCTATCAAGTTCATGAATATCTGTTGTGATTGTAAGTCCCAATAGTTTGACTGGAGCATTTTTCCATTTTAGATTCAAATAATTTGCAACTCTGTAACTTGTGCCTTTAAGAATTTCTCATCTTAGAATTTCTGTTGTATTCAAATTGATTTTTAAACCTGATACACTGTAAAAATCTTTAAATATGTTCATAAGTGCCAATAAATTTTCCTTTTCTGCTTTAGTAGTCAGTGAGGTATCATCTGCATACTGAGAACTTTTTAATTCACAAGATACTATTTTAATTCCTTCTATGTTTGGATTTTTCCTTATTGCTATTGCTAGTAATTCAGCAGACAAGACAAAGAGGTACGGGGAGAGAGGGCACCCTTGACGGACACTCCGAGATAGATTAAATGCTTGTGATGTCCATCCATTATTTATTACACAGCTTTGAATGTTATTATAAAATAGGTCAATCCATTTCAGTAATGTTGGGCCAAAATTGGAATAATGTTTCAAATAAACATTTTTTTTAATAAATGTCCACAAAAGAGAATCAAATGCCTTTTCCAAATCAAGATCAAAAGTAAGAGTGCCTTACTTTTCTGGTCATTAGTATGATCAATAATACTCAAAATTGTGTGCACGTTTTCACTAATATACTCCAAGTATCCTGGCTGCTCTTCATTGATCAATTTTGGCCAGACGTTTTTCATTCTAAATGCTCTACATTTTGCTGCTAATTTGTAGTCTTGGTTAAGTAATGATGTTGGTCTCCAAGTTTTGTTGTTTTTTTTTTGTTTTTTTTTTTGGTAATTGGGAAATAATGGTGTGCCATTGATTATTGGACCGCAAACCCTTTTAAAGGCTAAATTTAATGCTTTTAGTAAATATGATTTAACATTTTAAAATTCGCTAGGAAAACTATCTGAACCAGGAGACTTATTGAGAAGCATTTCCCATAACATGATATCATTCTCATTTTTATATTTTTTACAAGAGGCTGAGATATATTCTCTACTTACTTCTACATATTCAATATCTTTCAAAAGTAAACTGTGAAATTTCCAAAAGGATGGATCTCTTTTTTTTTTTTTTTTTTTTAGTTAGTCCCAAATTTAGAGTTATCGCTGAATGATCTCATTTTTAGCCTGGAAAAATGTCTGACTTAGTTACATACCCACTGAGACAGACAGATATTAGATGGAAATCCAACGACAGTGTATAGGGGTAGGATCTTGCCTTCTCCATGTGTATCTTTTCATATTGGGCTTCTTTTCTCTCTCAATGTCCAACAAGTCTGCCTCTTCTATCCATGTATTAACCAGGTTTTGTGTTATTGAATGAGTTTTTGTGGATTACCACCCATTTTGTCTTTAGATTGATTCAGGATGAATTTATGGTCACCTCCAATTATTCTGTGATCATTTGGCATATTTTCATTTTTTTTTCTATTAAATATCCATATAATTCAGGTGCATCTGTATTTTTACCATATACATTTACCCAAGTCATTCATGTCTGGTTTATGGTTATGATTATGTCTAAAATAATATTTCTTCTATCTTCCGCCTGTGTTATTTCACACAAAATCAGTCCTTTATATTTGTCACCGAATCTTAGCCATGTTTCAAACCAAGCCCAACTACCAGAATCAAGCACAGAGGTAGAGAGAACCCTGTATGTACGTTTATCTCATGCCATATTCAGTATATGAATATGCCACATTACCGGTCAACTAAATGGAGTAATGTGTCCAAATATCCAAATATATTAGACAGTTGTGTAAAGAACGAGAATATCATCATTTGAATTTTCACTTACCACGAAAAGGAAAAAATTTAATTATACCAGTAAACCATGAGTGACCTCTTTCTCAGGTCCCTGCTGACTTTCTATCAGTAAAGTACAATCTTGTCAAAACAGCCAACATTATGAATTACCGCCTCTTACAGCTAACAAATGCTTGCTACATGCTTGCAAACGGCCTCACTGGCCTAAAATAATGCAAAATACATGTATATCTGATCTAACGCAGAACAGGCTTCTAACTTTCACATAATATATTATGTAATCCAGTTGTTTGAAACTATATAGTGTACCATCTCTGCATACAGAGATATCAAGAAAGTACAGCCTTATGATTTCAACCCTTTATCATTCGGCATGTAACTGCACGGTTGCACATATTACCTACAGGGCAGACCATACAACTTAAGATACACGTAACATGTAGCAAACCTGCATCACGTAGTAGGAAATAGTTTCACCTTACTTAACATTACATATTAAAGATGTACATACAATGAATTAAGTTTTAAATGACTATCTAAGTGCCACATGTATCTAGTGCATCTCCCACTAGCCACGGGGCTGAAGGTCGCTGTCTCGACCCTTCGAGGGGGAGGGGGGCACAGACCAAAAAACCAAAAACAAAAAAAACAGACCAGTCCCCCGAGCGCCCCAGCAGCCAAAACAAGGTAACATGGTTAAAAAGGACAGGGCAGCAGGATTGCACAAGCCCCACCCACCCCGACTGTTTACATCTTGCCTTTTACCTTTTCACCCATGTTTATAATCATTATATATTTATATATATCACCTTTAACCTTGAAGAGGGCTGTATATATATATATATTAATGTACATACACTGCCACAACATCTATCAACAAATGCCATGTGCTTACAGCACCAGAGGTTTTATAAACAAATGTCATATGTATATAATGTATACGTAAGTTCCACTGTAACAAAACCAGACAATGTTGTTTTTCCACTAGATACTCAGAGTTGTTATTCCTACCATTTAGATGTGACAACTTACTCTCGACCCAACCAGTTCTCAGCTAACATAATCATATACTAGAATCCAGCATTGGGTTACTTTATTGTGTAATCTATTTCTGGCCATACTTGTCCCTGTAAAAACTTTCTATCCTTTGTCTTTATGTGAACCTTCTTGTCCCAAGCCCACACATCCTGAATCTTACAGTCATTTTAAAGCGATTAATCAAATGATGTACCTCTCGTGGGAGGTCGTTTGCTACCGAAACCGTAGAGCCCTGCAACTCCTTCAGACTATGAATCACAGTTCAATAGTTCTCTTTGTGTAGAAACTGAACAAATACAGTTCTTGGGGGGTCCTGTGTCCTTCCGCCCACTGTATGAACAGCAATAATGTCCTGTCTGGAGAGTGGAACATCCAAATCATCTTGGAAGAAATCCAAAACAAGCTCCACGCAGTTCTCCTGTCTATCCTCTTTTAGTCTAAAAATAAGACACCAGATTTACAGTTGTAGTGCTCATTTCGAACGGCATGAGCCTTTCCATCTTTGGCAATGTCTAGTGCATGGCCACACTTGATAACAGCATCCTGTTTGATAATTCTGATCTCTTTTTTCTGTTTTATGATCATCTTTTAATGCCGTCAATCTAGTGTCCAGCCCTTGCAGATTTTCCTGCACCAATTCTTTGACCATTGTACGTAAATCTTTTTCGAGTTCTCTGACCATGTCGATTTTCATTCTGTCCAAAAGGACACTAAAATGAAGTTTCTAGATCTCTCATTTTTATGGTGTTCTATTTTGAGGCATCTTCCGTCTCAGGCTTATTTTCTTCTGCAATACTATCTCCAAGTTCTTCAACTGAACTAGATGACAAATATTTCAACTTTTTAGTAATTCTGCTGTCGGTTTGTGGTGATGACGAATTGTGACGTGAGCGTTTATTGCCAACCGTTCCTTTTGTTGGCTTAGGCCTTATTATGATGTGCTGTGTTGTCACTAAAGGTCATGTAAGGCAAGGTCATACTGTATATCAACAAGCTCCAATGTTTCCACCTCCTGAGCTTAGCCTTGACCTTAAATCTCAAGGAATGCAGATTACACAATGAAGGCAACAAGAATCAACAGTGCACTCAGTGCAAGGTCACGTATCTACTTCCGAGGTAAAGATTTTTAACTTTTCCTAATCCCAATAAATTTACAAATTGTTCATAACAATGGTAAATACACTTGCTATTTAGAGTTCCCTGATCTTGCAGAGAATAATCCATGTGCAAGCATTCATAAATCCAACAATCTGTCAATGAAAATTTCTGAAGAAAAAACAGCAAAGGCTGAGCTTGACTCACAAAATTACTTTTTCTGTCATAATGATAAATAAATTCCACCAGTAGGCTCTCGGATTCTTTAGTTACACCTGGCAATGTTTGCAGACATGGATGCTCATAGTTAACTCAGATTGTGCAGAATGGTGTTGAAAACAGTTTTGCTGGGTTCCACCACCAGGTGCCCTCCCCCCTTCCTTGCATATTGTACATGCCAATGAATGACTACACTGCACTCTGATACGTCAACAAGAGTACAACCTTTATGTTCCACAAATGTACTCAGTTTTTAGGGGTGCCACAAGCTACTCGATGTAATTAGTTGATACAATCGCTTGTCACCTGTTTGTGCATGTTGTAGCGCGGTGTCACTATTGTTAAGACCATTGTTGGGAGAATAAGCTTTTTTCTCCAACCACCACCAACACCACCACCACGGGATATTTCAAGGTACTTGATATGAATTTCTTTCTTTCCTCGAATTACAAATTAAGGGTGCAGGTATATTGAGCACTGGTTAGGTTTTTGTTCTCTAAATTTGTGTAAGTACATAGTTTATGCAATAATCACTCAAGTATATATGTAAAATGTATATGCCTGACTTGAAAACTTCAGAAATACTTTTAATTTCACTTACAGATATTTCTCAATGTTGTAATTTCAAGTGCATGATATAGTGCAGATACTGATGTATACTTTCTTCAAACCTTTAATATTTGACATAAATAAATAGTCTTAAAGTTACTGAGAAACTTGGTGCTATGAACATGCAGTTCCTTATTTTCACAAATTTCCACCTAGGCAGTTACCTCTCTAGTCAGACAGAGGTAAGAAGATACTAGGCTAGGCTGGCTCTGTAAAAAGAGTGAATGCAATGGCATTGTCATATTAAATCATATGTTTCATTTATTGAAGCCATCAACTACATTTATATCAACCTCCATGGCAACTTACCACTAGTGGAACTTTAGCGTGTTTTTGCACTATTGTATCAGTCATTTTTGGATTTTTTTTACTTCACCCTAGAAACTGCTGGCCGGACTATCATCAGACATAGAATCAATGTGCCTTATATTGGATTCTTTCAGGTTTGTTCAGTCAGTCATGCTTGAATGAGTTTTGAAATTTTGTGAATTGTTTTGATGCCAGTCTTAAAAATTGTCATTCTAATTTCTTTGAAATCACAGAGGCACTTCTGGAGTACACATTCTTTAATTGTAAAACAAATGGTGCTTTTTAATTTCTGTAAGGTTTTAATGGAGCTAGATTTTCCCAAGGCAAGTGCCACTGACAACACTGTGGTCTGACAATGGTGTATAAACGTATTTTGGAAATGTACCTTATTAAAACTCCCTTTATCTGATTGATTCTATCATACATTTGGTATAATGCCTGTTCTGTGCCTTCTTTCACCATTCATTGTACTTCTGGTGGTCAGCTGAGCACAGTACAGTCATGGCTTTCCAAATATTTTTTTTTAAACCACATTCATCAGATAATGTTAGAAAGACAATATCAGACTGAAAGTTCAAAACGGGCTTGCAGTGCGAAAATGCCAAACACGTTCTAGAGCTCGGAATGCCTGGCCACATATATGTCTGCACTAGTGGCCACTTGTCTCAGCTTAATATTTACCTGAGGCAATCTACATGAAAAATTTGGGAATATGAGAACTGAAACGATTCTGAAATAACAGAGAAATTAAGATATGGAGGCACTTGCTTGTGAATGCAAGACATGTTAAATATAACTATCATCTTCATCATTATCATCATGATTATAAGCGTTCGCATTAGTACTTCTTTTGGCATAAAAATGAAATGAGCGTCCATGCTTTTTTGTTAATATCTGACTCTGATTCTTGGAGCTACCAATTATACGCCCTCCTCCTAGGGTGTGTTTTGCAACATTTTACTCAACACTCGAGGGAGGTCATTGAGAAGGGATACTATACTCTCGTGGTAGATTAGAACAAGGCAACAACAAACTACTTCCTATGTAATGTTTAGTAACAATATGAGCAGAACATGACAGTTCAAACGTGGACAATCCGAACATCCAGATTTAAAAGCAAAGGCCAACATTGCCACCTGCAATGTTGGCCTTTGTACGGGGGGGGAATCAGAAAGTGTTTGGCCTGACCAAGCAAGGAAAGCGTGACAAACATAAAAATTTGCCATCAGTTAAATGTACTCATTTGATGATCACATGCAGTGGAGTATGTGTATAGGTTACAAGAAGAAGAAGAAGAAGAAGAAGAAGAAGAAGAAGAAGAAGAAAAAGAAGAAGAAGAATAAGAAGAAGAAGAAGAACAAGAAGAGGAGGAGGAGGAGGAAGAAGAAGAAGAAGAAGAAGAAGAAGAAGAAGAAGAAGAAGAAGAAGAAGAAGAAGAAGAAGAAGAAGAAGAAGAAGAAGAAGAAGAAGAAGAATATATTTTCCGAAACAACTCCGTGCACTATCCAGAAGCAATGGCTTGCTTCCGCTCTAAGAGCACATCCACAGGTTTTTCTTGTAATTTCATCGAGCTTACAAATTTTGATTTTCGTCTCATATTTTGAAGAAGGGTGTCCTTCTTTGGTTATCATATTGTCATAAATATAAATCATCGCCAAAACGGGAAAATTTTTGCTTTTTATAGCAGATTGCTAAAACTACAACATTTTACCTTTTTCACGTGTGAAAACCCCTTAGTACAAATCATATGTTATTCCGGATTAATACTAATTGTACTCTCAAACATTTTGGGTCAACAAGCGCAAATAGTCGTAATTATATGTAGTTGCAATATCTTATTTAAAATTAGACACTTCAAAAGTCTCTAAATATTTTAAATATTGGTGCAAAAGAAGCAATTTCAGCAAAACAAAGGGTCAAAATTGCGCAACTTTGTTATACAGAGTCACAGACAGACTACGTGGCACAACATAACCTGAAAGTATAGGAGTCTCTAAACTATGCCGTTCAATGAAGTTTTTGCTTCTCGACAGAACATGGACTTGTTTGGGAAAATAGAGCTAAAATCACACGGCCTTAACCTATACACAGATTCCTCTGCACATGTTCATGTCAAAGTATATTTAATTGATGGAAAACTTCTGTGTTCGTTGTGCTTCCCTAATGTGGATGGGGTAAACCTCCCTGATACCACCCCGTATTTTATATACGTGTTCAAATATACGCAAGTATAATTTCATAGATAGATAGATAATTTTATTGACATCAATATACAGAGGTCAGTTCAGACCTACATGTCAGGTCAGTGATACATAGCAAAACATTATTAGCTACACTGTAATATAAAATGACACATACTAAGGTATACCATATAGCTACTCTATGCTGGCTCTGTATCATTTTGCAGTTACTGCATTGAAAGGAGCACCACACTATAGGACCTACAAGTCCTAACCTACAGCTACACATTATAAAAAGTGCCACACATTGTACAGAATTCAATAAAACTTAGGAATTCCAATTCCATTGACACACATTTGTGTACTTGTTTACAGCACCACATTAAATTATAAGTAAATTATAAAATGGTCTTTACAACATTACATTAAATCATCAGACAATGCACGACACACACTGTGTACTTGTTCTCAGCACATGAAATTATTAAATGGCCTACAGCACCACATTAAGTCACAAACGCACATTTGAGTGCTTTCTTACAGCACCATATGTAGTTGCCAGTAAACACGTTTCAAGGTAAAATCTAACACACAACACTACAATAAGTCAAACATCAATTACATGTTGCAGTCATTCAAGAGAAATGCCACTTTTTAGTATGTGACATGAATCCATGTACGTCTGCCGAGGACAGACATATCTGCAATGGATTAACTTTTACTTATAATTGTTGAAACAGTCATGGACAAATTTTCCAAGTAATAAAAGGATATGATGATCATTGCATTGCATAATATATTTAAACTGCTCTATAACACTGAGATCAGACAAGTTGGGTAACAGTTTAGTTAATTCCCTGAGAAGTGACTCTCTTGCTGTGGAGTATCTGGGGCAAATTAGTAGGAAATGCATTTCATCCTCTACACTATTAGTATCACACTTTGTGCATAGCCTGTCCTTTACAGGCACTACAGGCTTAGCATGTCTGCCTGTCTCGATGGCCAGGTTGTGGGAGCTAAGCCTCAGTCTACTTAGGGCAGCCCTATAACGTGGGTCTTCTATCTCTGACAGGTAAGGCTCATTACAGAAAGCTTCTTTAAAGATTTTATAGGTTCGTAATTTTGTTCCAGTATCAGATTGTTGGATACTCTGTATGTATTTATTTTTTAAGGTGTTTTGCATCCTTTTCCAAATATCCTTTACAGGAGCTTCACCATTTAATACCTTTTGATCTTTCCAAATATTAGCACATCCCAGCTCTTTAAGTAGATTTCTGACTTTTGTACACCAGTTACGTTGACCCACAGAGTCAAGATTAAAGAGAGTAAGATAGGCCTGTCTGACAGGGTGATCATCAGTTAACTCTAATATTTTTATCCGATACTTTATAGCTTTAATTTGAAGTCTAAGTAGCAATGGTAACCTGCCGGTCTCAGCATAAATTGCAGCTGTAGCCGTCTGGGTACGAACATTTAGAGTTGACTTTATGAATTTTAAATGGATTTTTCCATGGATGCAGTAAAGGATTCTCGTGTATTAAACCAGACCTCTGAGCCATATTCAAGTATAGGTATG
This sequence comes from Hermodice carunculata, assembly GCA_964020975.1. Classification (NCBI taxonomy): domain Eukaryota; kingdom Metazoa; phylum Annelida; class Polychaeta; order Eunicida; family Amphinomidae; genus Hermodice; species Hermodice carunculata. The sequence goes on along the minus strand of OZ026619.1, from coordinate 89,004,335 downwards.
AGTTGAGTATCAAAGACTTTGAAGGCAATTGGTGGACTTAATTTACCAATTGTTGGTCCACTAAGTTTATAAACTTGGTAAAGGGCCTTGTTTGCCTGCTCAACCAGATAATCTGTATTACCTGCCAGGTAATCAAATTTAGATGTATTGAACCAAAGCCCCAAATATTTATACCTGTCAGCACGTTCTATTTCAGCACCATTATAATAGAATTTATTATCACAATTATGCTTATTAAATATAAGGATTTTTGTTTTTGTCAGATTCACAACCATATGCCATTTTTTGCAGAAGTCTAGTAATCCATCTAGTTGGTTTTAAAGACCTTCAGCAGTATCTGAACAGATAATTAGATCATCAGCAAATAACAGGTAGAAGAAAAGAATATCACCCAGGACCACACCACTTGAATCATCTAAATATTTTCCAATATCACTTAGAAATTCCGTGAACAATTTTGGGCTTATCATGCCGCCTTGCAGGACACCAGCACTGGTCTTTATTTGTTCACTGAGTGTCAAGTCCCACTTTACTCTACAATTGGCTTTCTCAAACATGCTTACAAGCACTTTAACAAAGACTCCATTAATTCCTCTTTGCATTAACTTATATATCAAAGCATATCTATTTACTTTATCAAATGGTTTTGAGAAATCGACAAAACATGTAAATAATGGATGGCCTTTAAATTTTTGCTTTTCGATTAGACTTGATAAGATGAATACGTTATCAAATGTTCTACGATTTTTACAGAAACCAGACTGAAAAGGATCATCGGAGGAAAAAACGTCATTTCTATATTGCAGTCGATTATTTAGCACAGCTTCAAACAATTTTCCTAAAGCACATGTTACGGTTATTTTACGATAGTTGTCTGGGTTGTCTATAGGCCCAGCCTTATGTATAGGGTTAATAATTCCCTGTGACCATTGCTCAGGGTATTCACCATTGACCAAAATATAGTTAAAAAGTGCTGTGATTTGTGGAACTACTTCTTCAGAAACACACTTGAAAAATTCAATCCCAATGCCATCCATTCCGCAGGCCTTCCCAGACTCCAACTTATGTAGTTGATGTAAATCTTCATCATGCAAAATTACCTTGTTGAGAATATCATTAATAACCTCATTTTGACATGGCACAATATGTAATTTAAATTTTTCCACACACTCTTTAGCTTCTTGTATAAGTTCAGGTTCAAAATACTCAGGTAGGAGAGTTTCATTCTGTGATTTAAAATAATCCACAAAAGTATCAATCTCTATATTATCATTGTTATTGTTACAACTCCTCTTAAGTTTTTTCCAAAATTTCCAATATTCGTCAACATTATAAACAAGCATATCTTGAAAACTTATCAACTGTTGGTGTTTGTAGCATCTTTTTTTACTTTGAATAACTCTTTTATAGTTTCTTTCCAGTTCTTGATACTCTTGCCATTTATCTGGTAGTGATATATCATTTTGCTTTGGGAATTGGTTTAGTTCGGATTTCAACAGTTTACATTCAGAATCAAACCACATATTGCAAGGGAAGTTGTTATTCTTTTTGCCTTGGGAAGTTCTTTGGAAGGTTTCATCTAAGGCAAACCTCAAGTAATCGTAGAACTTTTCACATACACTGTTTACATTGTTGACTTCTACCATAGTACACATGAATTCACATTTGAGTTTATCACATTCAACACTTTTCAGGTTATGGATATATTGCGATATTCTTGAAGGATCCCATTTATACTTATGCCACATATTGCATGCATTACCCATGCCTACCTTTGTTGCTCTTTGCGGATTATTTAAATTTAACTCAAACAGGAGAGGACAATGATCGGACTCAGCTTGTTTTTGGCAGTAGCATGAAATCGTTTAAGATATCCAAGCTTTCAATATTTGTTAACACATAATCCACTACACTTTTACCATTGCACGTGTAACAAGTAAATCCATCTGTGTTTTTAAATCTACCATTAAGAATATACATGTTTGTCGATTTACACATGCTGACCAAGCTTTTTCCATCATTATTTACTTTATCATCAGCAGATTTACGGGGCATTTTTGCTGGAATTGATGGACCAGCCTCTAACCATTGATCATAGCCAGGTAGTCCATCTGGTGTCACATTATTATAATCCATCAGGGAGCCACTGCGTGCATTGAAATCGCCACACAGAAAGATTGTTTGATTGTGCAGCTTACATACTTCAATTTGTAAGTCATTAAAAGGGCAACAGGTATTCAACATATAGGAACTACCCTCAGGTGGCAGGTATATACAACCAATTTAGATATCTTTGACTACATTGAAGAAACCAGAGTCCATTTTTATCCACACTAAAATTTCATTTCTACTTATTTCTTTAACTCCCTCTTTTATTTTATTTGATACAAAGATACCTATACCCCCTGAAGCACGGTGAGCTCTTGGGTGGAGTGTTTTTCGGGGAAACTGGTGAAAGGTAAAACCAGGGATATTAATATTCCAGTCCTTATCCTTCATAGTTTCATATAGAATGATCATATCGTTTTTGAACAATTGTTCCTGGAGATCACTGTCAGACAGTTTGTCTGAAACACCCCTAATATTCCAGCTTAATATTCTTAATTTATGCTGCCATATAAAATGGAAATTGCGCATTAACCAAATTGCTACCGAGGCCTCTGTATAGCTAAACATCATGAAAACTTTACAGTGAAACCTTGAGAGTAATATATACCTCCTTTATCCGACCAATTTTTAGAAAATTGTAGCGTGGTCTGGAATGGCTGTAGACAGGCAGATGAAACGTTTTATTTATAAAATGGTTACACTTGACTGTGGCTTGTATCATACCGGGAGCAATGAGAACTGTTCCTAGTTTTAAGTTATATTAAGAAACTGGTTAGAAGACATTGAGTAGGAGAAGGAAGAGGTTTAAAAAGATCATGATGTACAAGATTATAAATAAATCAATCCCTAATTGCCTGTGTATCGCTTATCCAAATATTCCAGATGATAACCTTCTCCGTGATACCGGAACACGATTAGACTTAAATAGCCGCTTTGATTTATCTTCTTTTGGTTGTAAGACCGTTCTGCTCGAGAAATCTGGGGTTTTTTTTCCTTCTGCAACCACCACAAGAAAGCTTTTTCCGTTAGAAAGTCGAAATTTACCACATTTATTACGGTCTAAACGAAGAATTCCCAAACCTAGCTATGTCCAGTTAAATATGCAGAACTTTTGAACGTTAGTATGCGATATTTGTCTGTTTTAGAATCCCGTTTGCGTTTTGGCGGCAGTCCATTGGACGTATATCTTTTCCAGACAGGGGTTAAAGAGTCTTTTGCTTGTGTCTGTGGTGCCACCACTGAAAGTATCTTGTATTACTTCCTCACTTGTCCATGTTGTGCTGTGGCTCGAGATAGACGTCATACTTCTACTAATCGTCTGGGGCCCTTCACTATTATTACAATCTTGTTTTGTAGCGCCCTTTGCAGACTTGCAAACTACCAGATTTCACTTTTTCACACTCTCATTTGCCAGTTACTTGCAATGATTACACACAATTACACGAGTAGAAATTATTTCGCAGATATATCATTTAAACTCATTTATTTTGGTAAATAATTCGCTTACGTCTGATTCAGTATATGGTTTATGAAATAAGGGCAAAGCAGCCGTCTTGGACACAGACCAGAATACTGAAGATGAAAAAATATGGGACTTTTTTTATTTTATCGTATGTTCTACTGTTTGTTTGACATTTGATGTCACTATCCCTTCAAATGTTGCAACTGAGGCCAGATTGATTTAAATATTGAAAAGTAATATCGTAAAGTTTCATGAATACAGTATTAAGAATAAAGTTACAAGTAAGTCACAGTGGTATCAAATGAATCTCGTCTTTATAACCATTCATAAAAAGGTATAAAAGAAAAATGGCAGGCCCACTTAAACCGGCGGTCTTGTCTCATATAGCTTTTACATGTTAATATGTATCCATTAAACATTTTGCAGTGAGAAAACGTGCAGAGAGAAGACAGCAACGTTTTTCCTGAATAAAACTCAACTGATCATCATATTGTGCTCACTTCTGGGGTACAACCTCTATCACTACGAAAGAAGGGAATCCATTTGGATTTGCCAGTGATCTTACACGGAAAACCTTAATGCCTGCAGTATCGTAATACCTCCTTCTGTAGACAGGTTGTATCAGGACACTGGTAACAAAGCCTCTGCTACCAGGACCTGGGTTTGTTTTGTTTTTTTGAAACTAACGTTTGGGGATCATGGAAATTAAAAATCAAACCAAGTCTCCTGTTTGGAACCAAACCTTGATTAACCAGGAAATTATCAAAGAGGCGCCTGCGATTCATCCTTGTGTGACGCTCAACTCGCTGAAATTTGTCGTATTTACAGTTTTGATGAGGCCACTTTGCGTCTTTGGACTTTTCGGCAACATAGTATCCATACTTGCCTTACGATATGACAAGCGACACTTCGTTGGCAACTTGCTGCTTTGCTATTACAGTTGTCATATGCAAGCTTAAAGTTGACATTTCTGAAAAGAATAAGTTGTCAGATATGAATAATGCAGTGTCTAGTGGTTTTGGCTGTATGGATAGTAATAAGACTTTTTGGAGTGGAAAAACACGTAATATGACTTATTCACTCTCATAATGCTGGAAGTTTACAAAATTGTAAGGAAACAAAAAATTGCATGGTCATGACTTGGCTATGTTTTAGGATGAGTAAGTCTCCTTCGCAATTAAGTATCCTGACAGTGGGTTCACTTTGCTCGTCAGAAGCTGAGTCTGCGTCCATATTTGGGCGGTTCAGCAAGGGAGTGCTGTATTATTGGTATTAAACCTTTGTGCTGCGTAAGAATCGTCAGACAGCATAGGGTCTGAGGCTGGGTAGTTGTATTGCTTTGGAATAATAGAGTAATTATCCTGGGAATCAGAAGCTGTGTTGTTTGATCTTTTACACTTATGTGGTTTTGACAGGTGAGTAGGAGTCGATTATGTGAATGCTTGTATGTGTGAATTTTCTATTTTCCACGTGTTCTATCTGTCTCTTTATTAAGAGTGAGTATTCTGTGTGTTGGCCTTTGGTGTAAGCTTGTGAAGTAGTTTAGTGTTCAATAGTTAACGGATTAATCTATGTTCTGAACTTGTTTCACCTGGTAGTATGTGTTGATTCTTTTGCATTGGAAAAGTGTGGATAACATTGTGGGAATCTCGTGTAGAGCTGTAATAAATTCAACGCATGTAATACAGGATTAAATTTTTGCCCGCTTATCATTATAAAAATGTAGCCCATATGAGTAACTATTATAAATTCAGGTTAAATTGTTGGGTGAAAAGATTTTGCACCCCATTCTAATCAAACAAGAGCATTCACTTCCTGAAAAATTTTCCGTGCAAGGTCTGCCTCAAAAACCTAAGTTGGGAAACGCTAGAATTACATTGCTGTAGTCTATCGCACGTCTCCTTGCTAGAAGTCCTCATACCTTGGAGCATTGAGCTTTTGCAATGGAGCCTAGGGGTTGTTTGATGTACCATTTATTGCAAGAAACTGGTTTTAGTTCAGCTCAACCGAGCGTTTGAGGAACATGGTCTCTCATTGACATTCCGTAACTAAAGGCTGACTCATTAAGTATCCGGGGAAATAGCCTTGTACTTTCTTACACGTGCGAGAAGACTTTCGCTCCGTGCATCCGCTTAATGACCCCGTGTCCCGACTCATTTTAGCGTATTTTCGTGAAAACATTATGCCTATTGCCACTTTGAACCCCCCCCCCCATGTTCCTTTTCAAGATCACCACACTATCCCAAAAGAGTTGTTAAATCAAATGGTATCGTAGACTGACCACAGTCCCCACGCTCACACCCTCCATTATGCCCAAATGCTATACCTGTAGCAGCGTTCTCATGTTTTAGTAGGAGTATATTTGATTCTTCACAAATATTTGATTACATGAATAAATTCATTGGAACATTTGGCTATATGTTTGACACACGCAGGTCTATAAGAAGCCAGTTTAGTTTTCGTGTCCCGTCAGTTTTCGTTGTACGCTGAGCGATTATAATCAATGCCTGACTGCTCGGTGTGTTCAATTTTAATTTATTCAATTTGGGGGTAGTTTCTAAGCATAATTGATATGTTCCAATGCTGTTTTCATCAGATATTATTTCTGACATCACGACGATCGGGCACAAAATCAGTACCACGAAAACTGTGATGCCCCGAAAACTGGCGAAGCCACCATCTATATATAGTATATTGCAGTTTGAATGGCATTTCTACCCATAATACTTTTGAAGGTATTAAACATTTTAACATTTTCAAGTGATCCTAATTTGGATAAACTAAAATTCTACAACTTTTCTTTATGGTTCATTGGATACGCCTACAGCACAATCATTAAGTGGGAGGGTTGGTACCTCTACTTTCGATAGTTTCGACGATATTCAGCATTTGAACTTTGAAAGTGCCCCTAATTGTCATAAACTAAAATTCTATTACTTTTGTGTGTGGTCCATTGGATGCACCTATAGTACAAACCTATGAATTAAAATTGGAATACCTGAACCTTTAATGTATTTTAAGATCTTCAACATTAAAAATTTCAAATCATCCTAATTTGAATAATTTTGAACACGGTGACTATTTCAAACCAGGTGCTTCGTGTCATTACTAGGTCAATCACCATGCCAAGTTTGGTACTTTTCGAAACATCGGGTCCAAAAAAGTTTGAGGATAAAATTCACAAGGAAAGAAATAGACAGAAAACAGACAGACATACAGACAGACAGACAGACGGACGGACGGACGGATGGCTCGATAGATAGATAGATAGATGGATGGATGGATGGATGGATGGATGGATGGATGGATGGATGGATGGATGGATGGATGGATAGATAGATAGATAGATAGATAGATAGATAGATAGATAGATAGATAGATAGATAGATAGATAGATAAGAAAGTAAGTAATTAAGTAAGTTAAGTATTTGAGGAAAAAAACGAAAATTTGGTATCCGGGGAAAACTGCAGACGAAATTCACAACGATATCTATAAATAAATAAAAAATAGATAAATGAATGGATGAATGAATGAATGAATGAATGAATGAATGAATGAATGAATGAATGAATGAATGAAGAATAAAGTATTTGAGGGAAAACCAAAAGTCTGTGTTTGCACACAGACGGAATAACCTTTAGGTATAAGTTTTATATATGGATAAAAATGTGGAGTTTTGGCGCATTCACAAAACAACTAATAGAGGCAGCATCGACCCCATTCCCTCGTTTAGGAAGAAATCCATCAGTTCTCTGAAACAAAATGATCCGCGATTTCAAGTAAAACTTTATAGGGGAAGCAGGTTTGTTGATGTAAAGATTATTGACAATATGATTCGACTCCATATACAGACAAATTCGAAAGAATAGATAACTTCTGAAAACAAGAAGTAGCACAGTACTGATATGGAACTGATATAGGTGAACAGCATAAAGACCCAATGACTTTGCAGCTCTTACAACAACCAAATTGAAAATAACATTTTTAGATAGGTGTACTATCTTTACTCAACATATTTCAACTTTTACCTCCATCCATATATATATATATATATATATATATATATATATATATATATATATATATATATATATATATATATAGTTATGTCTTGGGTGGTTTGTGTGCAGAATTGTAATCCTCAGACCGTCTTGTGGGCAGTTTTTCGGTTTATCGGTAGTTGAAAAATGCCCATAAACCATGTTTGCCTTAAATTCGATGCGCTACCTAGGGGGTTTCAGAAACGTACAAATTAGCAAATGTGCCCAGATATTATGGGAAACTATAAATGCCCAGAAATTGTGATAAGCTATACTTGGTATATACGGCCCACGGTCCATTTTGAGGATTATAATTGACCCGCAGACAATGGCATGACCCACAAACCGGCTGTATGACCTATTCCGTAATTGTATATTTTTTTGTTGTGGGCAGTGTATAATTGCCCATTAACCACCCAAGACATGTGTATATATATATATATATATATATATATATATATATATATATATATATATATATATATATATATATATATATATATGTATGTATATATATATATATATATATATATATATATATATATATATATATATATATATATATATATATGTATATATATATATATATATATATATATATATATATATATATATATATATACGGTAAAATTTTAGCAAAGAAAACTAGACATATCCTCAACGCGAAGCGTTGATTGAAGGGTCCGCTCTCACGAGCATGCATTTAGGCTGCCATTTGCTCAAATTAGGTCATGGTGACACCAAAATTTAATAAGTTCTTCTTGCTAGGTAAAGTGTAAGCTGACGTCATTTTCCGAATACGGAATTGTGAGGTTTTCATACACAAACTTTACATTTTGAAATTCAGCTGCAAGCACAGTAGTCGACACATTGTCTATCCACATTTGCAGCTGCGAACGCGACTATTATAAGAAAGAGTACGTTTAAAATTCCAATTACCATACAAGGCTGATTAATAATGAACAGTGACATAATATAAGTTGACCAGCGTGTACAAGACCGTCAAGGTGTCATAATCTATGCAGGCGCAGGTGTATTTATAGTCCAGGAGATGAGACACCTTTATTTATGTTTTCGAGTGCATTTTGTTTGAACATGTTTTCTAAGCCAGAAATACCTGGAGAAATCAAATCTGGCAGTCTTACAAGCAGAAAGCGGTCCATTTTCTTACCATGCAGCTGTTTTGGAGGGAATCTCGCCTTCCAAAATTGGCACAAAATTAAGGGGTAGGGGAAATTTAAACGGCCATATCTTCGTCCATATTGCTTACATCAGAATGTGTTACCCCTCAAAATGTTTCTATTTAGCCCCTCTATCCAATAAAGCAAACCAAATTTGAATATGTTAATTAGTGACGTCAACAGAGGTCATAAGGTCACCAAAACGGGTCAGAGGCTATACCTCCTGGAGGCTCCAGAAAAAACACCACAAACTAGAAGAAACAAGACCAAAATGGTTTATTTGACTTTTATTCAGTAGAAAAGATATGCTTCACACATCTGCCTACAGTAAATCTTTGTAAAAGACAATCTGCATTGTTTCAAACAAACTGATTCAAATTACATTGCTTTTTCATCTAATTTTGACATTTTCCACTCTGGTGCATTGCTTGACATTGTAAAGTGGTCCGCACCTGTTAGGCTAACTTTCTGAACTACAGGATTACGCAAAGCTCGGATACATTGCTAATGGTCTTTACTGACCACTTGGATGATAGAGAGGACTCAACAGATGAAGTTCGGTACTTGTGAATGGGACTGTAAGTTCACAATGACAACATCTCTAGCATAACTCGTTGCCATTTCCAAACACAGTCAGACTTGCTGCAAAATAATGGAAATATATAGCACCCTTTGATATATCAAGAAAGCTGAATCAAGGGTTTTCAAGTGCTTTATAAATCATCTTCGATTTCATAGTCTGAATCATCAGAGTCAAAGGAATTTTCATACTCATCCTGGTCATCATTGTCTGATGGTTGGTCAGCTGTAACGTGCTCAGCTATGTCTTTTGGCATTTGGTCCCCAACAAACCAGACCATCTGGTATTTGCCATCAGTTAGTTTCCAACCACACTCAGTAGGATCAATTGAATCAGATATTGGGTCCTGGAGGTGTGCATTTCTTCAAATCATAGTCACATAGTTTGTCCTGTTCAGCTTTTGTGAAAGAACTCGCCTGGATGGAGGAAGAGTGATAGCATCTGCTCCTTAAATTGTGGCTAGTGGTTCAGACTCCTTTCTAGGTGCATACTTCTCTCTGAAGATTGCGTACCTGGCTTCCCCTAGGTTAGAGACTTTTGCTTTGTTGTTGCCTTCTGAGATCTCTTTGCTTTCTCCCAGCTTAGCAAAGAGATGTTGGTAATACTCTGACGACTCTACTTTGCCAACCCCGTGTCAACGAATTTTTGGGCCCCCTTTCATATTTGATTTTTGTCGCATTTCATTTGACATCTTAACTACAGTTATAACATTGATGATGTTAACAGTGCAAAATAGCAAAATTGGTCATGTTACACTAGATTAAAGGTAAAAAGTGCTGGTCACAGTGTTTTGTCAGCTCAGCATGAGAATAGATTCTGCGCAAAATGTTAAAATGTAGTCCTGAATCATGTGAATGGCATTATAATTGATGCGGAATTATGACCAGATGACTCGATCCTAAGTTTACTTTCTAATAGAAAATGGGAAATTTAACTTGGTGCAAGTATGTTTGCGATTTGAGTATAAAAGTAATTTTTATGAATAGCTGAGCTACCCAAACTACATGTGCACATACTTCTGTAAAATAACTATAAATGGCTTTTAATTTCCAGTTATGTAGAGAGGGGCAGGGGAGGCTTTTGTTTCCCAAATGTTTTGGCCACTTGACCCCTGAACAGTATCTAAGTGCCTCAAGGTGGATATAAATGAGGAAGAGGCTCTTTGATTCCAGACTATTGGGCCCCCTTTTGGTATCTAAATGCATTAAGTGGATCTTGAATATTTGGGCCCCCTATTTGTAAGTAAATGCCTTGCAGTGGATATAAATGGGGAGGGGGCCTTTTGGTTTCAGTATATTTGGCCCCTATTTGTACCAAAGGGTCCCCCCTCTCCATTTATATCCACTCTATGACACAAACAAATAGGGGGCCAAATATTTGGGAACCAAAGGGCCCCCTCCCCGTGTATATTCACTGCAAGGTATTTACCAAATAGGGGGCTCAAATATCCTGGAACCAAAGGGACCCCCTCCCCCATTTATATCCATTGTAAGGCATTTACTTACAAACAGGGGGCCCAAACATTCTGGAACCAAAGGGCCCCTTCCTATTTGTATCCACTTCAAGACACATGCAAATGGGAGGCCCAAATATTCTGGAACCAAAATGCCCCCCTCCCCATATATATCCACTGCAAGGCATTTACTTAAAATAGGGGGCCCCCAAATATTCTGGAACCAAAGGGCCCCCTCCCCATTTACATCCACTTTAAGACACAAACAAATAGGGGGCCCAAATATTCTGGAACCAAAGGCCCCTCCCTCCCCATTTATATCCACTGCAAGGCATTTACTTACAAAAAGGGGGCCCAAATATTTTGGAACCAAAGGGCCTCCTCCCCATTTATATCCACTTCAAGACACATACAAATGGGGGGCCCAAATATTCTGGAACCAAAGGGCCCCCCTTCCCATATATATCCACTGCAATGCATTTACTTAAAAACAGGGGGCCCAAATATTCTGGAATCAAAGGGCCCCCTGCCCATTCACATCCACTTTAAGACACAAACAAATACGGGGCCCAAATATTCTGGAACCAAAGGGCCCCTCCCATTTATATCCACTTTAAGACGCTTACAAACAGAGGAAACCAGCTGAAAACCCACATCCCTGAGTCCATTCCAGAATATTTAGGTCCTCCCAGTATGAAAGAGCTTTCTTAAAAAAAAAAAACCTGGTGTTTTATTGTATTTTTTTCATTCATATCAAGAGCCAGATATGCCGCGTATGTATCTCCAGCAATGCAGATAACCAGGAATCAGGGGGAAATGGAGACACCCGGATCTATACATGTGGGGTAGATTTGTGCTAAAATATGTGTTGCACAAATAAAAAAAAAAAACATGGAGGAATTGTGAGATAATTCCTACAAGGTATTTGGGGGGGGGGGGCAAATGTTTGCAGGGAGGCCCAGGGAGACGTTTGGCAAATGAATGGGCCCCTGGGGGACCATCCGTTCGGGGGGGGGCAAGTATTCTCTGACACCCGTACTTGTTGATGGCTTATCTGACATTGTCACAACTGACATGGAGTAATGCAGACTTATCAACTATCATGTAGCTTTCACTGCATTTATACAAAACACAAGTGCATAAAATATCACTGCATCTAGATACAAAGCACAAGTGCATAAAATATCACTGCATCTGTACAAAACACAAGGGGATACAACAAAGACTAAGGATGATACAAACAGCACATTCATGGAATAAAATAAAGGCTGATAACTTTCCTGCTCACCAAAAGCAAGCAGTAAACTGGCTGGCTTTTCTACTGGCCTAACTTAGGCCAAGATTAAATGTCTTTCCAACAACAGAGTGGAGAAAATGCATTGTCCTTTTGCTTACCATTCTCTTCGGCCTACTGCCTACCTAAAGCAAACAACTGGGACTTTACTAGTTAACTGCTAAAGTGTCAAAAACCAAAATAAAAAAACAGATTAAGCCCCTGATTACAAACTACATTTAACCAGACCTTATTTTAGGAACAGAAATGTGGCTAGACAATTCTAACAAGGACAGTGAAATTTTCCCACCAAATTACAACATACACCGCAAAGACCAGAATACAAATGGAGGCGGCATTTAAAGATAAAAAAACTGATAAAACGTAAGCAGAAACCAATTAACCACATGCAGTCATCCCATAAACATTTCAATATTGAAATCTACAAGAAACATAAAGGACACACCCAGTCAAAGATACGAAAATCTTATTCTAAATATCTCATTACATTATCGAAAGTAGTTTTGTGCAGAAAAACAGCAAACACTTCTGGTACATCAAATCCGGACAGAAAGACAATACAAGATCTAATTGCACTCGAGCACTGGTCAAACACGTGGGGCATGAAGTTCAACATCAACATAATTTTGTTATATCATGCAAATCAATAGGACCAAATAACCTAAACACCACTGTTACCATCTATACCAACAACAACTTCGACAAGTAACACACAACCCATATCTCTGACTTATACTTAATGAAAAACTTAATATGTACATCACAAGCCGAAAAACACAGAAACTTGTTCTTTCCAACAATGGTCATTGACTGGAACAATCTCACCAATCACCAAATTTCTGCAGAGACAATAGACACTTTCAAAAGCAGACTGTCTGCAACATGATACTTGGACTAATTGTCCTACACCCTGGGAACTGTTACTCCAGGAAAAGATCTGCCCAGTATTTATACAGAACAGAACAGAACAGAACAGAGATGGGGTTTCCCCTCTTTCAGAACAATGCGATGTGCTTGAGGCAGGAATTCCCCACTTTCAGTTTCACAATGCAATGTACATGATGTACTTGAAGCAGGGATTCCCCACTTTCAGTCGTTACCATGCAGTGTACTTGAAGTGGGGATTACCCACTTTCACTATGAGAAGTTCAGTTTAAAATCAATTACACTTACTGTTGCTTGTTAGGCCTAATCACTGATTGATACATAAATTACCCCAACATACGTAAATATAATCAAATGAATCGAGCAATATTTTGAAATATGTTCCGCATACATTTATCTTTGATAGGTAATGCACAAGGGCAGAAGATGTCAATATTTGATGTAGGAACGAAAAACTTGAATCAGTTTGTTTTTAACAATGCAAATTGTCTTTTACAAAGATTTACTATAGTCAGATGTCTGAAGTATCATCTTTTCTACTGCATAAAAGTCAAATAAACCATTTTGGTCTTGTTTCTTCTAGTTTGTGGTGTTTTTTCTGGAGCCTCCAGGAGGTATAGCCTCTGACCCGTTTTGGTGACCTTATGACCTCTGTTGACGTCACTAACTAACATATTCAAATTTGGTTTGCTTTATTGGATAGAGGGGCTAAATAGAAACATTTTGAGGGGTAACTCATTCTGATGTAAGCAGTATGGACGAAGATATGGCCGTTTAAATTTCCCCTACCCCTTAATTTTGTGCCAATTTTGGAAGGCGAGATTCCCTCCAAAACAGCTGCATGGAAAGAAAATGGACCACTTTCAGCTTGTAAGACTGCCAGATTTGATTTCTCCAGGTATTTCTGCCTTAGAAAACATGTTCAAACAAAATGCACTCGAAAACATAAATAAAGGTGTCCCATCTCCCGGACTATTATCACTTTAACGAATGAATACTCCAATGGTCACATGTGTGTGAAAGGCGTGCAAAAGCAACGGTGATAACCTGCACACACCTGGTACTGGACCAAACAATATACCATTTGACAGAATTGATTTTGCCAGAGCCAACTTTCTTACGTGATCTTTGAAACAGAGATCCGTGTCCGGCAAGGTAAGGAACTACCATGTATGGACTCATATTGTAGCCTCTAGCTAAGGTTCAAGTGTTTTAAATTTCCCATATACATTAACTGTACGCTTATTTTAGCTGGTTCATCTTAGGACTATATAACGTCTAAAATGACATAAAATGTATAGTACGCATTTTTTTAGGACTAGGCATTTGCTGTGAGCCCATACTAAAGTTTGAGTGCGCATCTAGCTTAGCAAATGTTGACAACATTCTAATTGTTTAAAAAAATCCAATGTTAACGCATTGCATCAAATTGGAAATTTCACTGCAGGTATCCAGACACGCACTTACAAATATATCATAGCGTCTTTTGTACTTGACTGTTGTCAAAGTATCATCCAATGGAGTAGCAGTTCTGTTTGAGTGCCCTGATCTTCAGTAACCAAATCCTAATTGGCCTGATTGGTGTGTTTGTCCCTTCAACTCTAAATATATTTGTTCAGTTGGCTGGACAGCCACAGTATTGTTTCTGTTCACATTTTCAACTTAGCGATGAACTATTACAATGTACAGGTAGCTTGTAAAGGATTTTATACAACGTTTAAATACTTAAGTCTAATCTTAATGCGTACCGCTTTACGATTTCACACAAATTCATGATTTAACTCAGACTTCGGCCAAAACACAGGTAATAGAAATACTCATATCCTACAGTATTGAAATAACTTGAATTAACAGAACAGAATTAGCCACCTTTTAGCAATCTGCCGACAATCTATCTGTAGCTTCTCTTGTCAGGGAGTACCATAAAACATTTAATATTGGAGCTGTTGCACTACATGCAGGGCTTAACAATGGTAGAAAACTGCTTCCTTGACTTTGTAGAATTCATAATGATGAAGTTTCAGATGAGACGTCCACGTGTGCACCTTAAACAAATTAAATCGCAACTTCATGGCAATAAAGTTGCAATAAATTCCATGCCTAATCGGTCAATATGAACAGCAGGTCACATATGTTGCAAACAAGGAATTGATAAAACTTAAATGTAGTAATTGCTCCGAAAATATGTTACATTGAATGGATGGTTGAGCAGATTGTGTATTTTCATCTGTGTACTTGCAAAACCAGTGAGATTAATTCGAAAATTGCTTCACAGGGCATACACAAGTTTATAAACGACTCATCCACCTCTTCAAATGATGGGGATGATATATGCTTTAACAAGAGGACTGTGACTTTGCTAATTTGCATATCCAAAACTTTAGACATATCCAAAATATAGGCTTGATATGGACAATTTTGGTTCATGGTGTTTGGAACAAAAAAAGGCATCATTTTAAGAACTTCAGACTGTATTTTACTGAGAAATAGATAAATATAAAGTACGTGTCCTCCTATATCTAGGTCTTTTATGCTGGCATATTTATTCAATTAGCAAAACATTCCGTTGATCTGCACGTGCACCAATAAATAGAGCAACACTATATAACTTCTACGCTGTATACTTTCATCAATCTACACCAAAATTTAAAAAGTAGCAAAAACGTAGATGTACACATTTGTATCTCGATACCTTAAGGTACTTAATTTTGACTTTCAGAAGTCTGACTGTGAGTATATGAGTATTAGTAAAATTATAAGATCTCTGTTGTTCCGTTTTGGTTTGGTTGTATCGGCTTTATATGGGTTGGTTTAAACATATTTTATTCAAACAACAATTGGGTAACAGGGCGAACCCTATATTTATCCCTCTTTTCCCATATAAAAGCATAGAAATCAAAAGACATTACACACCAAGTAATCAGAAAGACCAAGTAGTAGTTAACATCACATTACAATACATATAGATGGCAAAATGCATAATTTATATGGGTTGGCTTTCGATACACAATTTAATGCTTGAGGCATTACAAGGAATCATACGGATATAATATATTCTTTTTCACTCTTATAGATTATATTTGTATCCACTGGCATATCAATTTTTTTAGAAACAGAGCTCGCCAAAATGTAGACTTACACTGTAAAGATTTGATTGTTGTGAACGCAAAAAAAATGTGTGATGAACCAACTTGAACGAAATAACTGCAGTCATTATGTTGTCGCAGTCATATTAAATGTGCTCACGGCAATGAGTGGGGGCAGACTATGGCCGGTGCAATTTTCAAAGCACTGGCCCTGTCATCCTGTAAAAAGTTTGGGACTTGTCTAACCATGTATGTCATGCTCTGAAAGGAAATATGAAAGCTAACGGGAAAGCCCAGTTTAGTGAACTTTATGTGTCTCAGATATCAAAATGTCCATGTGAAAATTGAGTCTCAAACGCCAGGAAAACGCGTCTTAGAGTATCGATTTCTGAAAAAGAGGCAGTCGCAATACGAATTTTAGAAAGTTTGGATTTGCTTTTGAGTGTACCATCTCCAAGTGGAATTTCGACCACCACCAATCGCACAAAATTCAAAAGCCAGGCATCACATGACATGAAAATGCTGATCACTCATCTGATGAACTGCCCCTGCCCCTGGTTGAATCACGTTATAATATTTATTACGTAATATAGAACACTTCAGCTGCAAAAATGAACCTTCCAGAGCATCAGCAAGTGGGCTCAGATGCGTCAGACAACTCAATGATCAGGCAGGGATCCAGAGAGTGGATTGTGAGTGTGATGAATCATTTGATATGTATAGATTATATGTTTCTGTCGGGGCAGCGAAGTGGTTAAAACAGGAAAGCATTTTAAATGTTATGTGGGGCACCTCGATTTGCTTTCTGCCTTCTAACCCTAATCAGTAGTTTCAGTAGACAGCAACTTGGGTGGTCAGTTTCTGTGTGTTCGTATCTACCAGAATATCAGGACAACCATTCTGCTGGTTGTCCCTATGTTGTGACTGATGTTTATGAACACACACATGAGCATTATACAATCATTGAAGCCTTATCTGTTGTAGTCGACCCTACCACATGCTGTCATGCACAGTTTAAAGAAAATGTAAGTACAGATAGTAGAACCTTCGCATGACATGATTTTATTCAACACCAAATATAGAAATATCACAAATAAAAGAGAGAAACAGCAGGTGCTAAGGTGACCCACAAAAGTCCGAAGACTTATTTCCAGTGGGATCCTGTAAAATAATTTAATTCATAACACATGGAATAAATACGATGACACTGACACAGAAACTAAAATATTTTGATACGGCAATCACAGAGAGGGAAACACAACCTAATACTTTCCCATCTCCACATTTAAAAAACTAACGGAGCTCATTTTTAAAAGTTGACTTTCCTTCAATTTGATTTCATGTGGTAAATCGTTCCACTTCTTAGTTGTCAGATAATAAAAAGTATTCTTCACATTCAAACCAGGTTTGGAATTGTCATAACTAAAACCAAAATCCAGAACACTGCAGCGAGTTTCATAATTATGAGGATCTGAAACTCGCCTAAATTTGTGGGTAAGGTATGTTGGACATTGGCTACAAAAATATTGTGAATGTGATTTAACTCATTCCACCCTGATGACGCTTTTTCCGGCTAATATCTAAATGTCGTCTGCTAATTGTATTTTACTAATTTAGGGATTATTTTTCAATATTTTGGATGAAACTTGCATGGAAGATCATTCCAAATTATATGCCCATGGTCAACAGCTTTCCTTGGCGCGCTCTGGGCGCAATGCGCCCGGAGCGCGCCAAGGAAAGCTGTTGACTCAGTCTTCTATCAGGGTGGAATGAGTTAAAGCCAACAGTGATGCTGTCGAGTCTACATCCAAAATACCCACCTGTCATACTTCAACTATACCAACATGACTCATTGAGTCCAGATTTAAAAGATAAATCGTAGTATCTTGCTCTGACAAACTTGAACTTTATGCTTCGCTTTTTTCAAGATGGAGGAGTATCGACTGGAACTACTATAATTAAATATGATTGGTTTATAAGAGCAGAACATAGCAACTTCCTGGTCTTATAATCCAGGAAGTTGCTATGTTTTGCTCAGTCTGCCTTTGCCGGGATAGTACAGATTCATTATTTGTAGGCTACAAAATTAGGCTATCTAAAACATGCAAAATCCGTCAGCAGCTATTTTAAGTTGTAGGAGTTTTAAATGTATCATCCATAGGGCATTCCAGATTATACATTGGCATGTATTTTTATTTTTTAACATATCGTTTACAAACATTTTATAGAAATGCTTTTATAATAATTTATAGAACAAGTCTTATTTATGATACATATTTTATAAATACATGCCGTGCACGTATATGATAAAGAATGGATAATGTTAATCTCTGATCTCTATTTTATTTCTGCTCGGATGTATTTGAAGCATGCCTGCCATAAGGAACCACTTTTAGCAACTTCCATGGGTGGTCCCTGAAGCCAGGTCCGATTGTATTGCTTATTCTTGCCTGGATCGAGGAGCACGCCCGTTTTGCCAGGAAACTTGTTAACATTTTTTCACAATTTCACAGCTAGTCGACAGGTACAAATCGTACAGGTTTACCTTTTCCAGTTGTATATTTAACTTTTTTTTTCACGGGAAGCCACAGAAAAATTACATGCCATGGGCCAATATTCCCACCTTTTACACATTTTTCACATTAGAACAATATACCTCATTAATATATATATATATATATATATATATATATATATATATATATATATATATATATATATATATATATATATGAAAACAATATAATTCTGTGCTTTCTGCCTGTTTGTTAGCAGACTCGATTTTGTATACTACATAGCAATTTGATTATTGCATGACTTCTGCCGAGAAAGACAATGCGTCAAAAACCAATTACCCACAAAGAACAAAAACAAAAACAAACAAACAAACAAACAAGAGACCCATGGGCCTAATGCTCTGCTGACTAACACCGCCAAAAATCATTTTCTGAAAGGTATTCCCTCCACGACCTTGAAAAATTAACCAAGGTCATCCATATTCTGCAATATCAAACTTCCACATGATACACATTTGTGTTACATTTGGTATCATTTTCCTTATTTTTTATCAAGGTGTTGAATTAAATGTACTTTTTTAAGTGTTTAATGACTTTGAAAAATAGGTTAAGGTCACACAGTCATTGGGTTGTGGTGACCCGAAAAGTAGATCACCAAGTAAAGTTTTATATACAATGTACTCAAGTGCAATTTTGATCTGGACTCTCAATTCTCTTTGCCATTGATGTCCAAACTGCACCCTACCATTACAAAATCACCTCTTCTAACATAACATGTCTGGTGACCTCACAGAAAGGGTCAAGCCATTGATATTACATAATGTATTAGCATGGGCATGATCTATTTCCTATCAATTTGGCATGTCTAATTCAATTACTTTTCAAAATATGGAATTTTGGATGGCGCCTTCAGTATCATAAGCAAGCAAGATTTGGGCCTCTCCTACAATCCAACTGAATTTCATAAAGATCCATAAAAATTAAGATGCTGGATCGGTCACAAGATTTTACCATTTTGACCCGTATATTTATATAACTAAAGGTGGCATCACCTGCATTCAAGTCGACATAGATTTTCATAAGGCTTAAAGTTATATGGGCCTGACTCAAATACTGTGGGATGCAGAGCATTCACAAGACCACCCCTATATTTCAACCGGCCATTTGACTTTGACCTCCAACTCGGATGTTTAAAAATCGTTCAATTCAAAATGTGCTCCCCGCTTTCAGCTTTCCGTGCATGGTCTGTTTGTTCAAACGGGGGAAATAACTTTTCGAATTATCGAATGAACAAATAAACTTGGACAAGCGCCAAAATCCATAATCATTTGGTCATGGTGACCCAAAAAGCAGGTCACCATGTACAATTTTACGTACAATGTAACCAAGTGTAATTTTGTCCTGGATGCTTAATTCTCTTTGCCATTGATGTCCAAGCTGCACGCTGCTGTTATAAAATCACCTCTTTCAACTTCACAGGCCTGGGGACCTCACAAAAACGGTCAAGTTCACTGATATTATATAACGTGCTAGCATTGAACATGTTCTACATGTTATATTAATTTGGCATGTGTAATCCAATTAATTTTTAAGATAAGGAATTTTATATCTTTAAACAATATTGGCTCAAAATTTCCGTCAAGTTATAGGTGGCGCCACCAGTATCATAATTAAGAAAGACTGACTTTCTCCACAATTCCAATAAATTTCATGAAGTTCTATGAAACATTAATTACATAGTACATAATACTGAAAGTGGCGTCACCATTATCGAACTCGAACTAGATTTTCATACACTTCGTAGGCCTAAGTCCAGAAAGTATCATGGGCTGTGTCGCGCTCACAAGCAAAAATTTTACGGACGGATGGACGGTCGGACAGACATGAATGATCGCATAAACTCTGCGACCTTGGTCAGCAGAACTAAAAACGCTCGGTTACGTGACACGGTTTCACGTTTCAGTTGTGCAACCTACCTGGGAGCAGATTACATTGGTCGACTCGACTGTGGGGAAATGTGTGAAACCCGTTTGTGGACTATTCATTGAAAAAGAAGGCATATATGCTTGAGTACGACAATGCTTCAAAAATGTGCTTTGCGCACACCGGATCTCAAAATAATCATGTGTGTCATTCTGCTTTTTAACCCGCTTTCTAACTTCAATATTTATATTATGGTGCGGTGAAAGGAAAAAAGGAAATGGAAATTTATTGCTTTTCTTCGATAAAGATTTATGATGATTTTTTTTTTCACAGCCGACATAAGGCCGTATTACGGAGCCCCAGAGGGGACATGGGAGAAAAAAATCTGCGTCCCCTGGAAAAAAAACATATATACATATATATATATATATATATATATTAACTTTTGTCACTTTGTGGTAAAATAATGCCCTGGAGGGACATACAGGGGGAAAAGGTTGTTCGCGTACCTTAGCAAAAAATTAACGTTCCCTAGCAAAACTTTTGCGTTCCTTCGCAAAACGTTTCGCACTCCCTTGCAAAACTTTTGCGTTCCCTGGCAGAACGTAAAACTTTAATGAGGGAACGTTCTGCGAGGGAACGCAAAATATTTTACAAAAGAATGAATTAAAAATGCATATTTCCATGCCACTTCTTGGGCCCTGTGTTACACTTTAGGCTGTATATTTGTTTTTTGCGTTTCCATGCAAAACTTCGGCGAGGAAATGCATGAAGTTTTGCGAGGGACTCTCTGGGGCTCCGTGCGACATGACAATTCCATAGGTCTGAAAAAGCTTCAAATAATACAAACCAGGAATGCAATTAAAACAAATAAAATTTGAGTGCTCTCTCCCTCCTGGTAAAACGTCGACCGTGTTTACATTTGCAAATATTGTTTATGTTTCTTTCTTGAATGGAAACCCACAATTGGAATGAAAGGCGTTATTCATGTATGGCGGCGTTGACTGCAAGTTATGAGTCCTTTTCGAAATGTGGTGTCCTTGCCTAGATCAATTGGGTTGTGGTATGTGGGTAAATTTGTCCAAGATAATGAAGAGACAAGCTCAAATTGAGAGTTTGTTTCACCAAAATTGGCAGGACAAAAATCTAAACAGATAGGAAAATTCGACCGTACGCTGAGAAGAGATATTTTGTTGGCATACAAGTAGTTTGTACGGGAAAAACAGAATCTTAAACACTCTGGAGGTGAAACTGCTGAAAGAAAAAGAAGCCATGTCCTACAAGCGAGAGTGAAGACAGTGTATCACGAATTGTAAGAGCAGAGTAAGGGAGTATTTCAAGAAAACAAAAAGAGCGCAAAGCTACAAAGTTAGACAGCTACATGAAGATTGTGATACGACGTGCAGTTACTTCTTTACGAGCAAAGAAACCTTCGAACAGTGTCAAAATTGCTTACTTTTATCAGACCATCTATTGACATTGGTGCCACAACACAAAATATTGACTGACTAGGACTATGTATAGCCTACAGGAAAACAATAGACAACAGAAGGATACAGCCTGATGCTGTTGCTTGCCTGGGAAAGGTTCCCGAGTCACGTGAAGAAGTCCAGATGTGATGGCTGCAAAGCTGTTTCAAAATGATTGAATGTCCTCTCTAAATTTACCTATTTATTTTGTGCGCTGAAATTTTGGCCATAGCTGTTAGGTTAGACACAAATATTACGGGAATCACATTTGCTGATTAAGAATGTAAATTTTCCAGTATGCAGATCATGCACCCTTCAGATTGCTTGTAAATTAATTGATTTAATGAAAGTTTTCAGGTATTGGAAAAATTAAAAGATATGTCAGGGTTGACTGTTAACTGTTGTTTTGCATATAGGAGCTATGAAAAAATGAAAAATTATTTTTGCTACAAATTTCAAACTGAAATAGACTTTTCAACCTGCTGCCCTTTTGGAAGTGAAAATCACACAGGGAAAAGATAAGTTTGAAAATCTGAATACCTGCTAAAATTAAGGAAACATTGCACAAGTTTTGAAATCCTCGGACAAAAGAAGCTTACAGTAGCAGAAGAAACAGTTTATTACAAAAATTGTATGAAGAAGTAATTAAATACATTCCGTCTGAAGTAAGGAGTTTTCAGTTCAGGTTTCTGCACATTATTATTTATTCTAAAGAAAAACTACATGAATAGAAAATTACAGAAACGGATCTGTGTCCCTTCTGCAAAAACAATGTCGAAAGATTATACACTTTGGGGGGGGGGGGGGAATGCACCCATAGGTCTAAGTTCTGGCGGCAGGCTTTGCGTTTTATTCAGTAAACGAAATCCCTATACAGGAATTTTCTGTTTAACTGGTTTTCTGGCTGATACAAGACAAAAACCTATTTGTAACGTACCGTTTGTTCTGGGGGAAAAATTTATTCACGGCTGTATATACCAAAACATTCTTTCTACCATTATTGGTTTCATAGCTGTGGTGAAAAAAGTAACAAGGCTTATTGAATACTGCCTTGTAACAAACAGAAGTAATGCGCTCAAACGTGACCAGAAATGGTCTGGAATAATGACACAATAATCACCTATTACATGAAAACCCGTCTGTACTTTCGGACCTGTATCCACAATCGAGGCAACTTTCTCCACTAAGCTCCAACTTTGACTCAGTGGGGGGGGGGGGGGGTCTTGGCTCATGGGCCCAGTGCTGATGCTTAATCCATAGCCTGGGGGCGACTTCAGTGTCTGATACAATATTTTATTTTACATTTGTAGGTAGACCTCACACTAGAATGTCCTATTATATATTTTACATCACACTCATATGACAAATTTAACCTTCTGTTAACGCTAATCACACATATATTTTGGATACTACCTCTTTAAAATATCCAATCGAGGCTGTGTTTACCATTGGAGCTTGGATCCGTGTTTACCCATGGACTTGGCTGCCGTTTTGAAACTTGTGGATTCAGCATCAAATGGTTTGTAAATGATGAGACTATTTTGATGATCTTGGGGGATTTATAATGTATGAAACCACAAGTATATATTTTGATAATATTTCAGAGCATCAATAGTGATATGATATGTGCTGTTGCCACGATTCACTTTGATGTTCAAATCAAATGTACTTTTGTGCGACTGAACCGCAATGCATTGCGCCATGTTCGTAATGGCGCTCACAAACGTGCATGATTTTCCGGCTCAAGGTATCGTGTAGCATTTGGATTTGTAACTAGCGGTTGTTTTTGTTAAATTGATCAAGATTGTGGGACTCTTAATTTTTTGAGTATGCATTAAAAAACTGAACTTTTCTTAGAAAATCCCAGATTTGGGGGGGCTCTCGTGTAAATCAGTTTTTATGTGGTCTAAATCAAAGATTTCGTATTAAAGAAACATTCATGTGAAACACACATTTTAGAGCAGATGCCTATTGTCAGTAATCAAGATCCAAAGGTAAATAAAGTCCATGGACTACCTCGTTAACATTAAAAGTATCTCGTTAACTTTTTCAGATCGTATAGTACCAGAGCTACTAAATTCGGACACATGATAGACAACATGTATGGCTTCCAAAATGTCCCCAAATCTCAAAATGAACATACTGTCACATACTTTTAGCCAGAATCGGTTGAACGTTGCCTTACATAAAAATAAACACGTTTTTTTTCTTTTAATACATTTAGCAAATTATCACACACTGTGATATTCTCATGCCTGGTCACCTTTGATAGGAGTAGAAAACACTTACCAGAGAGAGGGTTTTAAGTTTGTGTCTGTGTCCTTGTCTGTGTCTGTGTCTGTGTCTGTGTCTGGATTATTATTTAACGACAATAATACACTTCATCCTTTCATGTTTTGCCAAATCTTTTAGGTAAAAGATGTTTCACATCGGGGGTCACTTCGGATGAAACAACCAATTTAAGAATACAACTTGATCTATTCTTTTCGAAGTGCAAACACAAAGTCATATTAATTTGTAGTACCGGTATCTTCTTTGTGTAAATAGACGTTGAAGGCAGTCACTCTTTGCTTCAGAATCTATGTGTAAGTTGATTCTGCTGAAAACAATCTGGTAACACTGATCTTAGACATATGTAAATTCTCTCTCTCTCTCTCTCTCTCTCTCTCTCTCTCTCTCTCTCTCTCTCTCTCTCTCTCTCTCTCTCTCTCTCTCTCCCTCTCTCTCTCTCTCTCTCTCTCTCTCTCTCTCTTTCTCTCTCTCTCCCCCCCTTTAGTATATTATGTCTGCAATAAACGATATTCATTAACTGGATCACCTTATTGTTGGGACAATCATACAAAACACATCAAACATGTAATGAGCTTCCACGAAAAGACACAAGAAACCTGTCATTGAGCTTCGTTGTTCATTCCTCACGGTGAAAGCCTGGTCTATACATTACTAGGAACCACATTGGTTATAACGTATTGAAATAGACCCTGCTGTATGTCTGGTGAAGTCCTGTCTACTTGTCGTCGGTTCATCTATAAGTGGAATAAATATAGAGATCAACCCTCTTCACGATTGTTTTAGTATTTGACGAGTCTAGTGTTGATGTCTTCTCACTGTCACATAGTTTTGTGTTTAAAACCCGTAACCATCAGAGTTTTATGTCATCGGCCAATATTAAACGTATTCTGATGAGCTGGTGAATCCCAAGTGGATAGCAACTACATGCTGACACCAGCCATGATAGCAAGTTGTAAAAGCATGGCGCGCTTGCCTGCTCAAGCAGCTTCTATCATCTTTCAGAAAAGATCAGCTGATACTCTCTACATCTTGTGCATAACTTTTATGTCATAACAGTAGCCTAAAACCATTATGTGTCAATATTGCAGTTCTAAACTCAGTACCAGTCAAACACCGTCCGCATTTTTACGTTTATCGACATGAATATCGCCAAAATATAAAAGTATAAAAGCAAAACTTGAATATCCACCAGGCAATACAGTTTTCATTAAATATCTAAAGATGATAAGATGTCATTATGACAACATAAAACAATAACTTTCGGGAAAAATAGAAGCAGAAAACAGTTCTCAACAATGCCAGATAAACTGGACCGAAAATCCGAGCAAACAAGAACCACCCATGATCAAAACCCGTCAGATGTCAAACAAGCAAAGTCGAAATCCGTAAGTCCAAGGTAGACATACCAACAACTTTGTATCATTTCTGTATCAGTGAAGGAATACGAAATGCAGGGTGAAGAAACTATTTCTCTCCTGACTTGAGACCAACTAAAAACAGCTAGTTTAAATCGATGTAACGCTGGCAACTCTCAACTTAAAAAAATATCTTCCCTCATACACGCATTGTATAAAATGTCAGTTACAATTATATTGTTTATATATTTACTACTTCATTTATACAAAATCTCAAATCCATCTGATATCTGTGTAATACATTTTCTTTTTTACCCAGAAACTTCAAAAACGATCCCCTTAATTTCATTTTCGAATATCCCTGTTTCACAAGTTTTTGAAACAGAAGTAACTGACGGAAGTCAAGGTCGTCAAAATCTGTGCATACTCTAGCAAAGGCAATTATCTTGACATATTTCACCATACGTTGGCCCGATCAGAATATTACTGTCCATGTAAGGCTAATTTACTATGTTGATTTTAAAATCAAGTCGTTTGTCATATGATTGAAACTTTAATTCACTATTATCATTGTGCATCATTATATCTAAAAATGAACACTCCATGTCATTCTCTATAGTTCCCTTAATTCCAAATCAGCCGGGTATACTTGTGAAATATATTCACAAAGTTATTTATTATTGATGCTTAATAGATTATCAATATATCTAAATGACAACTTGAAACATTTGCCGTGAAATTTATTCTCTTTTGACAGCTGAAGAAAAACCTTGTACTCATTGACTGTGATAAATGAAGAAATATAAATTGGCCAAAAGTAGTGCACAATTAGTACCCATTGAAAAACCAATTGTCCGTGTGAAGATGGAATATCCAAAATTGGCATATACACTATCAATAAAAAATTTAAAAAACTCCACAAACTGATCATATTCAAATGTATGCTGGCCATGCTTCACATCATTACTGAAATGTGCATCTTTATAAGATATGCTCATTCTTTGAAAGTGATTTTTCTCATATTTGTTATATATGAGTGACTTGATGCATTCTTCCGAATCGGAATGAGGAATAGTTGTGTATAAAGTGGAGAAGTTCACAAAGTTAGGTATAAAGCTACATTGACTGCTTAGACGTAGGTAATCTACAGCTAGATATACCGGTATCGTCAGAGTTTACCGAGGCCGATAACGTGAAACTTTTTCGGATTCGGTTTATAGGGAAAGCAAAAACAAAAAACAAACAATGACGCATGCGCAGCTTGATATGTGTATTGAAAAGCTTCTTATGACACACAGAGAAAACTATGCATGCCGGGCATGCAGGTCTGCAAGGCTTGAACATGTAAAACACACAGTCCACAATCAATTAATACTTCCGTTTACATGTATATTCAACTTTGTTCATGCGTCAGCATATGAGCATGTCACCTTTTTCGGGATTCAATGCCGCCCTCCTGTCATTGGGGTTGCCATGGTTGTGAGGTTGTAATGCGTGTGTGGGAAAAAGAAAGGTCACACAGGTTTTGATCTGTTACTTTATTGTGCCCGTGTCACCACCTATGAGAGTAGGAGGTCACGTGATGACCTACCACACCTTGTCGCTGCCGTGAAAATAAATCAGTGTGAGGCCGTTGCATACCAAATCCGAACGTCAGAAGCTTATCCAAACCGACCCCGAACCGATCCTGAATCCTGTGAATCGGTAATATCGGATTCGGTCAGGCTCTGATGTATAGGAATTCTGCTTGTGGCATGTATACTTAATATTGTCGTATTATGGGGAATTTATCAGCTGTTTTGCAATTTGTTCTCTGTTTGATTGAAGTCACTAATTCCAGCAAAAAATCTGTGACGACGAATTTTCGTGGACATAGAGTCAAAATATCGTTGAAAAAAATCCACATACAGTGATACTTTAAAGAAACAGAAGGAAGAATTACGCGGCGTTAGTTTGGATCAAACTACATATTGAATAATATTAATCTGTTCAAAGTGTTCTATCGTTACAGCTAAGATCTGACATTAGTATCTACTGCTACATGCTTCATTTTAGCACTAGAGGCCAAAACGTCACTCTTATGTTATATATGTGCATGAAAATGCTTCAAAATTATATTTGAAAGAAGGCATTTTGATACTTACAACTTTAAAAGTACGAAATAAAGCTGTTCGGAACTTCAAAAGAATCCATCCCTACCTCGCGATGGGGAGGTATATTACTACATTTGTAAGTTACGTGTTGTGTCAAGGATCAAGAAGATATCGTACGTTTTTAAGAACGTGCACTGTCATGAGAATTGCCCGAGTAAAAATTGTAGCACCTACAATAAAAAGCAGATTGTCATTTTTAAATTTCCTGCGTGGGAGAAATTTAAGTTCAGGCGAAAGTTTGCGTGCTTTGGACCATGGAATGTTCGGTGCTACTTGTACTTTGTGTCCTGACTGCCACTGTACAGGAGAAACTTCAGATTCAATTATTCAGTTATGTTACAGAGGTACCTGCTTCTTCTGTGCGTTTGTGCTTCTAGTGCAGTTTCACTTCTGGTTCGTTACTGGTTCTGCGGGGAGGGGGGGAGGGGTGACCTCTAACTATAGCAACGTTTTCCAACATAGCGTACATGTAATTTTGATCAATCAAGAGCACTGCAGTTTATCTGACAAAACGCAATTATTCACAAGCGGCTGGCTTCATCATTATAACCCGAATAAAAGTTGCTTCTCGGAAGAGGACGGTACATGTGTGATGTAACTCCTGAGAAACATTAGCATACATCTGCTGTTGGGCAGATGCAGATGCAAGTCAGCCCACTGTCCGTCAATTCATAAAAGACCCATTAGCCAGTGGAGAGAAGCACAAGATCTCCAGGCTGTTGTGTGTTGGCATCTTATATGAAGTAAGTACGAAAAATGGATGTTTGTACTCTCTGCATTTAAGATAAGATATTCTGATTTTTTTTTAAATCGTCAGTGCCGTTCAATGGGTTTCAGAAATTGTACAACTGCTCGACATATTTGGGACTCTTCTTTCAGGAATCTTCAACACGAAACCACTTAATTCATATTCACTTCAACAATAAAGCACATGAAACAGCACGAGGAAGCCTA
The DNA here is from genome assembly GCA_964020975.1 of Hermodice carunculata. Lineage (NCBI taxonomy): Eukaryota > Metazoa > Annelida > Polychaeta > Eunicida > Amphinomidae > Hermodice > Hermodice carunculata. The sequence continues at coordinate 88,975,582 of OZ026619.1, read as the reverse complement.
AAGGACGCTGCCCATGGACATATCGTTTGAAACAAATCGCAGCAGGCAGTTACGAACTGTGTTTTGCGCCAGTAGACACTGACATGTTTACAGTTTTTATAACATGTCTTTTGTAATCAGCACGTCAGGCTATCTTTCCATTAACAAAAGAAAGACACAATACTGTGAACTATCGAGATAAATCATAAAAACATAAAATTCTTGGTTTATCAATTATATCTACTACCACATTTCTCTTCAAAATAACAAAGTGATTATAGTTTTGTCATGCATGTGCAAAATAGTTTAAACATGTAATTATATAAACCATTACATCTCAGTATTTTGCGCTGACGACCGTACATCCCATACTTCTAAAGACATCGAAAACAGATTTTTGGGTGGAGTCTTATTGTGTATTGCATGCGATTTTAACTTCCAAATCTCTCTCTCTCTCTCTCTCTGAAAAAAAATCTGGTAACACTGATCTTAGACATATGTAAATTCTCTCTCTCTCTCTCTCTCTCTCTCTCTCTCTCTCTCTCTCTCCCCCTTTAGCTTTTGAAATAAAAAACGTAATGAACGTCCGTAAAGCGTGACCAGAACGGATCAATCACAACAAGGACAATTGTCTATTTGACAAAAACATAGACAAAATCGCATCTGGAACACAGTCTATAGTCCAAAGCATAGCAAATTTAGCAACAGTCGAATGGCAACCTCACATACATGTAGCTGCACTGTCTTTACAGGACACGTAAGCCTCATCTTATGTCGACGACCATGAGAGCTATTGTGCACAATATGATAATTAAACTAGAAAAGAAGATTTGCTTCACAGCAAGTCTGTCTGGGGGCCTTCAAAATGAGAACAGTTTGAAACGGTACACTTTGCCATTGTTCAACATAATCTAAATTTCGTGCATTAACCTAATTTTTATAAAGTACAATGCTAGAACTTTGGTTCTTGGTTCATTGGATGTGGTCATATCACCAACTTTTGGAATGAATTTTGAAGGAAACTACTATCTATAATAGTTTTGAAGCTTTTCAACATTTTAATTTTGTGTATTTGCCTAATTTGCATAAATTAAAAGCTTGCAACTTCGGTTTATGGTTCATTGGATGGGGGCTTTGCCACAAACCCATAAATTGAAGTAAGAATGGCACCATTATCTATAATGGTTTTGAAGTTATTCAAGATTTACATTTTGCATGTTCACCTAATTTACATAAATTAAAATCCTACAACTTTGGTTCATGGTTCATTGGATGCGGCTTTAACCTACAAATAGACGTTGGGATGGTATGTCTATGTCTAATAGTTTTGGAGATATTCAACTTTGAAATTTTTCAAAGCCTTTTATTAACTTAATTTGAAATTCTACAACTGATATTGTCCATTATATTGGCAGGTGTCACAAACCTTTATATGCGCAATGAAATATTGAGGATCCCTCTGCAATAGCTTGGAAGATATGGAGCTTTTGAAATTTTAATTGCCCCTAATTTGCATGCTTTTAACATTATGACTATTCCAAATGAGATTCACAATTTCACTGGTTATGTCAGTCACCATAGCAAGTTTGGTGGTTTTCGGAAAAATAGTACTTGAGAAAATCTCCAGATCAACTTACTCGTAAAGAAAAAAGACAAGAAAGAGAAAGAAACAAACAAACAAAAAAGAAAGAAAGAAAGAAAGAAAGAAAGAAAGAAAGAAAGAAAAAAGAGAGAAAGAAAGAGTTCTAGTGTTCACTTAAACAGTTAAACCTCTCTAAAGTGAGCACCCTTGGGACCAGAAAAAAGTCACCCCTGGGACCAGAGAAAAGTGCCCACTCCTGAGAGGGTCAGCCCTTCTTGGCAGTATGGATGAGTATGTGTGCATGTACGTGTACATTATTCATACATGAACATATACATGTACAGTGTATACATATTATAATTCAAGGGGAGGTGTATACATGCAATACGAAACTGTCTTTCTTCCTTTATTACATAAACAAATTTTAACAGAAGCTGTCAAGAAACTACATATACGAGTACCTGTGAACCGAGACAAGCACTATACCGCCTCAGTATTGGCTATGAAGAACATGCTGGGTCTGGCCAAGTAATCTTTTTTTAACAGAGGGTACACTCATGCTTGTTCTGCCTAGAAGTCCAGAGGCTGGCTGGTTCCCTTGGGACTGATAAGCTCAGCAGACTGACTTAGCCTCAGGCAAAACAGACCAGCTAGAATACCAGTCTCAGTCACGATGCACTGACAGCTCTGTGCACCACTAGTTGGAGCTATAGCCTGCCTGGTACATATGGCAGCATGGAGAAGATCTGTTCTTGCATGAACAGAAAGGGATTCTGTGTATTTTATTGACAGCCTCATTACACATTTGTTGGGAGTCCCCCCTCCCCCCTCTACTTTGCAACAAGACCCAAACCTTGCACACCATACACCTGCTAGCGTGCATGGATAGAAGGCTGCCTATGAGACAGGTTCAAGCTAATTAATTATGGATGCACGATGGTAGCCTAACACCATGGAGGTCAAGCACAGGTCAACAAGCAGTTAAAGGCCTGAATGTGTGGATTGTGGATAAATTCAGTGAATTTAGCACACATTAAAATTCTCCAACTTTTGTTTGCATGCTATTTGATTTGCCAGTTGTCTCAAACCTATATGTGTAAGTTAGAACTTTGTGTCTATCTATAATAGTTTTGAAGATACAGAGCTTTTAAAATTTTAATTGCCCCTCATTTGCATAATTTTAATCATCATGACTATTCCACACCAAATGGCAAAATTTGATTGGTAGGTCAGTCACCATGGCAAGTTTGGTGTTTTTGGGAATGATGGTGTCTGAGAAAAACACCAGCCAAATTTGGGTGCCATGGACGCAAGGAAAAATAATATACCTGGGTTGGCACCCAGACATAACAAGAAGAATGTGGCAGTCTTATGCGTAGCTGACCTTTCATGCAAAGACTAAAGTGGTCCTCTGAACTACTGAATGATATCAAGGTCACCTTAGTTTAAGACCATGATCACTGTTACTAACATTAACACATCCCCTGACCGATTTTTTTCCTGAATTTTGACCATTTGTTGAAAGTTAGAAAAAGACAACACCACCATGCAGTGAAAAAAATTGAGTCCATGAATATTCCCAATAATCTGAGAGGATCCAACTTATGGTTTGGGAGAAAAAGTCATGAAAGTGAGAACACAAAAATTCTTTAAAATTCTTTAAATGCAAAAAATAATCACAGCGTCACCTGTTGAACAAATTATGTTCTGGAGATCCGCTGGAGGGAGCGTTTACAATTTCAAAGCAATAAGTTCAACAATTTCAGTGATTTTGTCAAGATTTTGCCTAAAAAGAACAAAACATTTACAATTTCAAAAATCACTGGAGCGAGCCTATTCGAACAAATTGGTAAAGGCCCAACCAAGGTTCATTCCCATCATGTTCAATGTGAAGCTGGCTGACGAATTTGGAGAAGAGGTAAAAAAAGTGTCTTACCATTGCAATCCCCATTGACTTGCATTGTAATCAATGGGTATGTATGCATTAACCGATAACCACCCAAAGTGAAATATTCTTTACAAATCGGAGATGAGGAATATGGTCACCCAGTGATCAACTTTGTTTGACCCTGCCGCAAGCTACATTTCCACCGAGTTTCAGAACAACACAAGTAACAGCTTTGGAGAAGTCAAAAATAGCTTTTACATACAACAATCGTCAAATATGAATTGAAAAAAAATCGCTGTGTCAATCTGTTACCAAATAAGGTCTAGGAGCGCCCAGAAGTGTCTCTATTTCGAAACAAACTTGATAGAGACCAACCCAAGGTACATGTCCATTAATATTTTAGTGAACTTGCGAACGGGTTTTGAGAAGAAATGGAAAATGTGAATTGTGGACGGACGACGCACGACTGATCATCCTATAAGTTGGTCTGACTGACAAGTCAGCTGAGCTATAAACAAAAAAATGACATGTCATTATGATTTCCTTCAATTTAAGTAGATAAGTATGATTCATTTTGTGCCATTGAATTATTTTTCCCAAACCACAGACGATGTTTACCTATTTGTAGAATTTTGTGAAATACGGGCAATGATCAAGTGCATGTACCATTCACTTTTCAAATTAATTGCCGAGTAAGTATTGTGTTTTAATAGTTATTATTTTATTCAGAAATTAATTCCTTTGGGCGATGATGATGTCCCGCAGCATGCAGATCATTCAGATGCTTTGGATCATTGGAATAGCTGCCTCAGGTAAATATCTCCGGTTATACTTGTTTTGTGTCAACAAATGTTTACTCGCTCATCTAAGGACTTCGTGCTGTGTTTTATTTGCCTTGTTTATTTGTCTGCCCGAGTTAAGTCAACAGCTGTCTTTTAGTGCCGCCTTGGAGTATTGCAGTCAAAGAGTGCTGAGAAAAGCTGTTAACCTGGGCCAAATCTGGAACTAGTGATTTAAGACTAATCAAGCTTGTACTTGAACGAAAGAGCTTCACGATGAATTTAAACATGGGATCGTTATAAAAAGTCTAATAAGCTGGATGCTCCACTGAATAAGCTGCAAGGGGTTAGAACTGCAACGTGACCGATTGAGAATCTTTATTTTGTAGTCAAAAAGTGGATTTTAGTCTCGTATATCTGAAAATTAAGCCACAATTTTAAGTGTCATCGTCACGCAAGCTACACTGATTACAGATATGTGTATTTAACTGAAACATAAAGAGTGTGCACGCGAAGTGGCATTCGTTACATGCGCCGCTATAGTGGCTATTTCACCTAAAAGAATACAGTAAAGATATTCTCACGACAAAATATAAAGGACTTACACCAACATCCCGTTCAAAAACTCCTGATGTAATTTTCGACGGCTCAAACAATACTGAGAGCAAAAAAATTCAACCAAATTTGTGTGTAGTTCTGGAACTAAAAGGTTATTGGAATCGAAAGCACGTCAATTCATGGTCATCTACCTCCAGCTGCTTGGCTCAAAAGGTAACCGAGGGAACAGGTTCCCTTCCACTATCATGGTTCCTCTCTGTTGTCCCTGCTCCCATTTTATGCTTTTTACAATACACAAGCAGCCGAGCTTAAAGTTCGCTTTAAAAAGCTACAGAATATTCAAAAACAAGTAGTCTACTGAACACATCCTCAGTCACAGTAACTGTTGTAACAAGTTTTTTTTTTAAGTAATTGTTCCATTTCCTCATCGCCAGAGGCAAGTGGTCGTCCACTTTTCGGTTCAAGTGCCATAATCATCTTCCGGTATTAAGTTCAAGTGCCACATCGTCCAGTGTTTAGTGCATTTGTGTTTGTTGCCTTTAGAGTGAACAGATGCAAATACAATAATAATGTTTGTTTTGCGGGCGTTGGGATCATATGCGGCCCGCGATATTCGATTTGCGGTCCGACAGTGGCCATATGCGCCCGACGCGAAGCGGAGGGTGCAAATGACCACTGTATGGCCCCAAATCGAATATCAATGATCGTACAATGATCCCAATGACATAAAAACTAATATATACTATTACGATTATTATCCCTTTGTAGAATTTCAAAGTCAATTATTAGTTATTAGGTTAAAATAAACTTGTTCCCGTTGCTGGAGGCATGAAACAGCTTCATGTCAGTTACGGCCCGCGAAGTGGGCGAAAATGTGATTTGCAGACCTCAAATCTCATTTGAAGACCGCAACCTCGCCATTTATGCCCTTTGTTATGGTGTTAATGTGTAGGTAATGCCCTATAAATAAATAATACTGCTGCCTCATGTATCAACACAGATTGGACGTACCGCATTTTTCCAACTTGTATAATTAGTAGCAACAGCTACACTTAGTAACAGTAGCTTTGGAGACCTTCTAACTATCAAAGGTGGTGTGGAAGGAGAAATGCTTTAATTGGGAATATTTTCTTTCTCTTACAGCTCCTTCGGGTAGAAAGCTTCGGGTGAGGAAAAATGTGAACAATTTAAATGATCAGGATGTTCATGACCTGATAGTTGCATTTCGGGCGGCCAAAGTTGACCCTTGTCCATGGGGGCTGCCATACCTTGCGTCTATGCACCTCAACAATTGTGATTATGTCAACCGGAAATTGTAAGTATGGATTAGTCGAACGCCGGTACATTATTTCTTGTATCTGGTCGTAACTCTTTCTTAAGCCTGCATAAATCAGAGGATAATGGCCCTCTGCTTAGATGACCTAGGATGCACAGATCGGTTTCTAGCCTAAATGACTTTTCCATATGGGCGTGTACATGCTAACACATTTGGGGCTTAAATATCATTGCAACAAAACGCAATCTGAGCTAAACGACGCTTCCTTTTCAGGATATGAAGTGCAAGGTGGGCGCTTGATTCAAAGACACTAAAGTTGCGCTGGGACCTTGGCAATAGGGTCAAGATTACTTGTATGATGTGGTAACATACATAGCCTTAGCAGCGGATCGTTATAAATATGCTACCCAAGTCCAAAATGAATGAGTTCTGTGTTTAGAATTCGGAACAATCAATCAATCAATCAATGAATCAATCAATAAAAAAAATAATAATAAATAAATAAATAAATAAATAAATAAATAAATAAATAAATAAATAAATAAATAAATAAATAAATAAATAAGTTAGGACTCCATGACCTTATGAATAGAGCAATTTCAAATGCTGCCCCTACCTTCCCCTAGTACAAAACCATCATCATGTACAATATATGATTCCTATCTCAATTTAGCATGCGTGAATAAACTCATTATCGTTACCTTCTGACCTTGATTTAAACATATCTCATTTGAACATAAAAGGGATTGGAGAACAAGCTTAATGTTTATATTAACTCCTCTTCGTATTAATCCAACATGACAATTTCGACAAAGCAGGTCAGTCGATAACAATAAGTGCATGATAAAACAAAATAACCAGTAGAACTTTTACAAACAAGAGTCAGATAACTCAATGTCAAGTTAATTTACATTATAACATGAACACAATACGAAAACAATATGTACAGCAATAAGGGTAAGTGTACTGGTTATATAATGTTATTAACAGGAACAGAGACTTTGCAAATAGACAGGCCAGAAAAGTGACATCAAAATTATAATCTTTTGGTCAAAAGTATGTAATTTTGAACAGTGTTACACAGAATTTCGTTTTCTTCCATGGTAGCCGAAGGACACCCGAATAACATGCTGTTTACTGTTGCTTTTATTGTGGGTGGAATAGGCAAGGACAAGAACAGAAGGTTCTTGTCCTGCCTAAAAGAGGGCAATGCAGTCACTGGAGGGCTAGGATTGTGTATTCCCATTACTTTACAATGTAATTTGCAACATAAAAACTTGCGCACAGTAAATCTAGATGGGTAACTCAATACCTCACAAAAATCATATAACCACAGCTACTAAACTGACCCCAGTTTATTTAAGGTTACTTTAACATGCAAACCAATGGGAATACACAACTCTAGCCCCATAAATTTTTGTGTATTTGGTTGTGTATTGGGGCAAATACACACTTCAGAGCTAATTCTGACCTTTCCAATTTGTTGAAGTAGCTAGGACCTTGCTATTATGTATCTGGAGTGGTCGAGCAGAAAATGTTTCACAGTTTCACGTCCCATTCCGCAATTACAATCGGGGTTGTCAACAAGATTTTGTTTCCTTCTGACCTTTGGGATTTGGGTCAAGCTCACTTTCGTAAAGTGTCAGTTTGATACCCAGAGGTCCACAGTCAAGAGCATAATCACAGTGCTGGTTCACATAGTGCCTATATATGGTAAGCCAAACCTGCTAATATTCACGGTGATATCTAAATTTCTAAGACACATATCTGTATTTCTAATTCAGATATCTGCATTTCAAATCCAGGTATCTGAAACGGTTTAATATTTTTTTCCTCCATTCCATTTGTCAAATTATAAATTGTGGACCCTTTCAAAATCAATTTGGATTTGAATAACGCTCAGTCATGTTGTGAACTCTACATGTAGCAAAAAAATTTATGATTGGAAACTTGAGGGCAAGAGAAATTCACACTGAACTTCGACACTCTTCTGTTGGATGGCAATCCAAAACAACTTTCCAAAGCTGGCCCTTTAACTTAATAACCAGCTGCTAAACTTCTATAATGCTACAGATACACCACCTAAGACTTCAAGTAGCTTATGGAGGCTGCTATTCTATTATAACATTTTGCTGATCAACATAACTGGAAGTCTACTTCATGCATTGAGGCTAATTTTTTTAAGCCGGTACATGAAATCTTGCCACCAACAAAATTTTGGACCATTTTACAATGATCACATTCACAGATCCTTTTGCTGTGTTGGGCTCAACCACACCAATCACGGTAATAATGAAGAAGTATCTTGTCATGCTAGTAAGTAAAGCTGTGTTTTGATTCACTTTTTATGTCTGTGTGCCAACACAGACATACTGTTTTTCTAGGAATTCTTTATTTCTTTCTTTCTTTCTTTCTTTCTTTCTTTCTTTCTTTCTTTCCTTTCTTCTTTCTTTCTTTCTTTCTTTCTTTCTTTCTTTACAGGCAAATTTGTCCGACATTTCATTTCAAAAGTATTACACGTAGAAACTCCAAACTTGGCACAATTATACTTCTATGGATGAAGTCAGACCTTTTTATAATGAGAGGTCATACTTTTCAAAATTATGCAAATGAGGGCTAATTAAAGTTTTAAATCTTCAATATCTTATGTACTACAGTAGATGTGGTTCAGAGTGTATAGGAATTCAATCATAGCCAGGTAAAGGTCATCTCAAATGTCAAGGTCATGTCAAGGTCAAAGGTCATGTCAAGGTCAAAGGTCAATTTTAAACCAAAATGTCATTTTTGAGGTCAAGGTTCACTTCAGGTTGAGGTCATCTCAAGGTCAAAGGTCACTTCAAGGTCAGAGGCCACTTTCAATGGTTGCTTTCTTCTTGCCATAACTTGGCAATTTTTATCCAATTTTGATCATGTTGGGCTCAAACTGTAGCTATTGTGCACTGCACATTTTTGAAACTTACATGTGACCTCTAAAGGTCAAAGGTTAAGGTCATTTCGACCTTTGAAAGTTCCGTCCAGCCATAACTTAGCCAATTTCCAACCAATTTTAATCATGTTAGACTCAAATTGTAGGTATTGCAACACTGTATGTTTTTATAAAAACATGTAACCTCAAAAGGGCAATGTCAAGGTCATTTGGCCCTTTGAAAGGTTCATCTTGTCAAAACTTGGTCAATTTTCATCCGACTTGGTTCATGTTGGGCTTAAAATTGTCGGTTATGTAACACTGTGCAATTTACATGTGACCTGGAAAGGTGAAAGGTCAAGGTCATTTGGACTTTGAAATTCGCATCCAGGCATAGGCTCAAAGTGAGGTGAAGTACCATAGGATAAAGTTGTAGCATTTAATATTTACAACTTTTGAAGGCACACAGACAGATTTGCTTTGAAGCAAATCTTCCTTTCTAGTTTCTTTCTTTCTTTCTTTCTTTCTTTTTCTTTCTTTCTTTCTTTCTTTCTTTTTTCTGTTTTTAAAGTGTGTGTGTCAACGCACACTTCTGTTTTTCTAGGAATTCTTTATTTCTTTCTTTCTTTCTTTCTTCTTTCTTTCTTCTTTCTTTCTTTCTTTCTTTCTTTCTTTCTTTCTTTCTTTCTTTCTTTACCGGCAAATTTGTCCGACATTTCATTTGAAAAGTATTACATGTAGAAACTCCAAACTTTGCACAATTATACTTCTATGGATAAAGTCTGGCCTTTTTATAATGAGAGGTCATGCTTTTGAAAATTATGCAAATGAGGGCTAATTCAAGTTTTAAATCTTCAATATCTTATATACTATAGTAGATGTGGTCACGAGTGTATAGGAGTTCCATCATAGCAAGGTAAAGGTCATCTCAAATGTCAAGGTTATGTCAAGGTCAAAGGTCATGTCAAGGTCAAAGGTCACTTTTAAGCCAAAATGTCATTTTTGAGGTCAAGGTTCACTTCAGGTAGAGGTCATCTCAAGGTCAAAGGTCATTTCAAGGTTAAAGGCCACTTTCCTTGGTGGCCTTCTTCTAGCCATAACTTGGTCAATTTTTATCTAATTTTGATCATGTTGGGCTCAAATTGTAGCTATTGTAACCCTGCATATTTTAGAATTCATGTGTGACCTCTAAAGGTCAAAGGTCAAGGTAATTTGAACCTTTGAAAGTTTCATCCAGTCACAACTTGGCTATTTTCCATCCAATTCTAATCATGTTAGTCTCAAATTGTAGGTATTGCAACACTGCACATTTTTATAAGAACACGTGACCTTGAAAGGGCAAAGGTCAAGGTCATTTGGCCCTTTTAAAGCTTCATCTTGCCATAACTTGGTAAATTTTCATCCGATTTGGTTCATTTTCATGTCAGTTTAACTTCTACTAGGGGGTTCCTGACCATTGCGCATGTAATGAATCTAAAAACAAAAGTGGTAGCAATTTGAATTATGCTAAATAGCACCATTAGAAATTTTAAATCTTGAATAACTTCAAAGCTGTAATAGATAGAGATGCCATTCCAACTTCTACTCCTGTGTTATGGAATAGTTGTACATTGCCATACCAATATGCTTTGAAGACACACACACTGATTTGCTATGCAGCAAATCATCTTTTCTAGTTTTTCTCTTTTTTTCTTTTATTGGTCCAAGTTGGACCTTTTGTTGAAATTGGGGGTTCATCCGAACCCTTTGAACCACCCACCCCCTTCGCCTTTGTTTGCTTCTTGTTTGCAACTTAGGTAGAGTTCTACAGAGAACCAACTAGCGCACCAAGCGTTTCAAGTATTATTTAAAGTAATGAAAAAATGACATTAGTTTGAATGCAAGTTGCTAAGATTAGACCCGGAATTACCCTGCTTTACAGTCAGTCACACTCTGAGCATGAAATTACAAAGTTATCTAATCAGCTCCTCGTCTCCAACGCAACACGTCGCAAGACACTGCGACTAGGCCATAGGTTCAACATAGATGTAAACCAATATGTGAACTTTCTTCCAACATGCATTTGGACATTGGATGAGCTGCTCGCGCGCATCGGTTACCAAGGTCAGGGCCATTGGACAAGGTGAAGTCCGCCCTCACTGACATCAAGTCTGCTTAGAAACCACATTTCCAGAAATTGGGTTCCAATGCACAGGGCAACCAGCAGAATGATTGTTGTCATATTCGGGTCGATACGAACCCATTCATACTGACCGCCAAAGTCATTGTCCACCGAAAATACTGATTAGGGTTATTATTAAGGGAACAAACAAAATCGACAACTCAATCATTAGGGAGGGATCGACAGAGTGGATTGTGACATCTTTCAGCATACAGATTCATTATATGTATCAGGGCAGCAGAAGGTGTTTAACCCTCCCCCCCTTGAATTAAGACTGAGTCAACAGCTTTCCTTGGCATGGGTTGGGCACTTACTTGGCATGGGCTGGGCACTAAGTGCCCAACCCATGCCAAGGAAAGATGTTGACCTGGGGCATGTGATCCTCATTGGGCTTATCTCCAATTGTCAGTCAAAATTGTTTTTCATCACTGTTGAAATCATTTGAAAACGCTGAAGCAGACGACATTTCACCACCAGCCGGTTTTGGCCGGTTTGAGGGGGAGAGGGTTAAAACAGGAAAACAGCGTTGGGGGTGGGGGTGGGGGTGGGGGTGGGAGGCATCGATTTTTGTTTGTTCCGTTCTAATCCTAATCAGTATTTTTGGTGGACAGTGACTTTGGCGGTCTGTATGAATGGGTTCGTATCGACCCGAATATGATGACAACCATTCTGCTGGTTGCCCCTGTATTCCAATGGGCAAAGGACAAGCATTTGTCAAGGTTCACTTTTGATGTCATATTTACCTGCCAGCCGTTTGTGCAAATTTTGACAGTTTGCAGTGTAACGAAGAACTCTCGATCATTAAAAAGAATCATGTTCGGCCGCTCCAACCTAGTAATTTTATGACGGTTTTTCCCTGTTCAACGGCCTACCCTGCCCTTTAAAGGCGATTACTCGGAATGATAATGGAGACAACAAGCTCAACTTTGCAGCGATATTACTTTAGTTTTTATTACGTGATTTTCTTCAAACAAAGACCGAGCAGATTATTGCAGTCTTATCTGCAAAAGTATATCAGATTTTCTTTTTATTTTGAAAGTAACTGGTTCACAAAAGTTAAGAGGTCCTTTTTTGCACCAACATAAAAAATCAGCATATCAGCAACTTTGACCGTCTTTCAAGAGAGAACGGACTCATTTAAAAAAAAAAACGCTGAATCGACTTTAAAGTTTATTATGTACAGATTAAAATGCTTCAAGAACACTTTTTTTCAACAAGTACTTTTCGAGAAATATCGCAAAACGGGATGTACACCATATGAAACTTTTGCTGAGATTCATCATGACAAGTTGAATTTTTTTTGGGGGGGGGGGGTTGTGTGTCCTTTCCACAGCAATTGCCAAGCTACAGGGCTGCAAAATTACAAGGGAAAGTAAACGGTGCGTTCAACCTAATTTCAGTAGACTTGAAGTGACCAATACTCGGTTGACACTTTTTTTTAATTGTGTCTCGTTGTTTTATCACTTGTGCGTGTGATCTACATAGAAACATGCCAACTGCTGTGGATATCCTCAACTGTAAGAATACGTTGTTTTTTTTCAGCGACATAGACTACTTTGACTTTTCCATCGTTCCTCCGTTCCCGCCGGTGCAAAATGGGGTTTATCACCGAATTCTTTTGTCACTTATGGAGAAGTCCATACAGAAGTTTGTCCCTGGAATAAGCCTCCCATATTTTGAACATACTGCGAATCTGACGAAGCTTCCGGACTTGGTGGCTAACGAAACAATTTGGGATCCAATTGAAAAGCAATTTGTGAAAAACCCGATGTACTTTGGATATTTGCCGTTTCATAATGATACATTTGTGCGAAACGTCAATACAACCAGGCTGTTTGCTGGGCCTGACAAGACGGGCCACACTTGTTTCTATAATGAGGTTCTGCATGCGCTGTCCCATCCTTTGTATTCAAGGTATGTGAATCTAACGTCTGGTGCCCATAATATATTCCACTACTACGTGAATGCGCCAAGCTCATTTCATATTGCTTTTGATCCGTTATTCTGGTTCTTCCATTCTTACTTCGAAAAGCTTTTTGTTATATTCCAGAGGAAGACGGAATACAACGGTCATACAATATATGAAACTCTCACTCCACAGGAAAAAGTTGGTATACACCAGGAAATTGCTGCATTCGTATGTGATCCAGAATATAATGAAACTCTACACCCTCACCTCAAGCCTGTGGACTCGTGGGACTACGAATCGACTTTTGGATATACGTACGACAATTTGGAATTTCATGGCATTTCAATTCCAGAAATTGCAAAAATGCGTTTTAATCCAAATCCATCCTTTCAAAAATGCAAATGGCTGGATGAGCCATAAAGGATTTTCGAGCCATTCACAACTTGTTCCTTCCGACCAGACAAGCCACACGATTTTGATGCAATCAAACTTCTCGAACACACTGTGATATCGTGAGGGAGAAATGAAACCTAAATCATTGTATTTGTACTTTTGGTAAGAAAGACCATGTCTTTCGTTGACTCTTCGCGCTCTACATTTGCACTCAAAATTGGACAGTGCTTGCAAAGCATTTGACGGTCTGATCACGAAAGTATGCCCTTATAATATAAACGTAGGGGATTCAGAACTTAGGAACATTTTATTAGACATATTGAAAATACAATAATATAACATGAACACTGTTACATTACAACAGAATATCGATTTTACATAATTGTACATTAAAACAGCGAGTGATATTGCCGAATTGTACCATGAAGTCAGAATAACCCTCTGTAAAGATTTAAGATCGGCTAAACGTGGGAACTCCTGAGATATGATGACAAGGTTACATAGACCATGCCTGTATGATTTGAAATGAATTTCGCTGAAGTTCCATGAGATACTTTGCAAGCAAGAGTAAATTATGTACAAAATTTTCAGCCATTGCAGAAATAACAATTTGGGAAGGAACAAGTTTTCAAATATCTGCGTAAAACAAATAATTTAACATATGCACGAAACCAGACCAGGGGTGCTTATTGATCTTGACAGTCGTATTGGCGGACGTTTAAATTATTTATGAAGGAATACACTGTCTAGTGAATTTATTTTTAGCACTTTGTCGTGAAAATGATGGCTGGTCAAGAACTCCTCGATATCTCAGTTAGCATGTTTCGCATTCTAGCCTTTTGTCAAAAATAAAGACCGCGGGTGTGGAGAGATACCTTTTCGGACTATCTGAAGGATTGTTACCAAAGCGTGGTTTTCCAAGGCCATTCCTCTGATTGGAGCAGAAATTGTGCTGTTGTAGAACAATGCCTTGTCCTCGACCCTCTTGTGTTTCTCGTTTATATTGATGATAATGTGGCTCTTGTCCGACCTAATGTAAAACTGTTTGTGATATTACTTTTTTGTTTTTGAATTCTGACAGAATACTACAGCCGAGTTTATAAATTCGGATCTTTTAGATATTGCCCAATGGTCCAAAGATTGGCCTGCGACCTGTAATACTGCATGAAAACTGACTCTGTTCTGATCACTTGTAAAATAAACCAAATTAACCACCCTCTATTCATTGTCATGGTCATGTATTATAAAAGGTTAACCATCACAAACATCTTGGGCAATACGCTGGGATGCAAAGTGGCCTGATCATATTTCTGAAATTGTAATAAATCTAGTACAAGTAATTTACTTCACATTATAAAGAGCTTGAAAGTTACATTAGACAGAAAAACATTAGAAATATTTATTCTAGTGCTGTAAGACCAATACTCACGTTAGTCTGGTTTGGAGTGGTTGTACAGTGCTTGATGAAGGAAAACTAGAAAATATTCACTTCAATGCTGCTCGAATTGTCACAAGTGAAAGAGCTATGCTATATTGTACGAGGAACCGGGATGGGTAACTTTAGAGGAAAGTAGAGAAATATATTTTTGGATATCAATGAGTAACATAAGTAAGCTCGTTCCCGAATTCATATGTCCAATGTCTACTGTGGGTGACCAAACATGTGATTTAAGTATTCGTCGGCAATCTAATCTTCTTCACTTTCCAGCTGACTCGACATAGAAAGAAAAGTAAGATACACTCGTAAAAGTCTTCTTGACATGAAAGCAAATGTGGAGACCGTATACAAAATAACAAAAACCACACTTACATGTAAAACCATTTCCGTTTTATCGGCCTCTGAAAAATCTTAAAACCATTCCCTTTTCTAAAAGTTTTGGGAAGCTGTTCCAAATTTTGGTTACTGGAAAAGGGTGTGAGGGCTTCGTTTTGTGGTTGTTCAGCCAGTTTGATGCCGGATATTTTCAGATCTGAAAGTATAGCTATGCGAAGGATCTGAAACACATCACAGGTATTGGAGGGACTATCTTGCTGGGCCATGACTTCAATGACAACACAATGAAATTTTGACATTTCTTAAGTTAGAAAGTTTGCCCGTCTTAAGAGGTGGTGCTAATCTGATGTATAGTAATCATAAACAATCTTTAGTGCATGATATTCATTTTTCTAGTTTGGTTGAATTGGAAGAACCACAAAAGTGTTAGACTGTTGGGAAGTAGTTGAAATTTGAGAGTCCAGATTTTCAATCCAAAAAATAGGAAAAACGTTGAAGACAAATTAGTTGACGGGCAGCGGATTCGATAATATTGGAAACCTTCTTATCTGACTATACAGCCAGCTGTCCGACACTATTTTTCAGTTTATATGGTGGCTTTATCATACATTATGTCACTTGGAGCTTCTTCACTTCAAATCATAACCTTACATTTTGAGGCATTTGCCTCCATCTGATTGTCAGCACACCAGTCTTTAAGATCTCTGGCACAGTGAGAAAATTCAGCCAAAAGAAATAGGTTTGTTTTTCTTGGACGAGATCAGAACTGTGTGATCATCAGCGTCGTTAAAAACGATTTCATACCTAAAAGCACAGAAAAGATCATCCATGAAAATGTTGAGGATAACTGGCCCTAGTATGATTTGAGAAAAAAAATCAGTGAAAAAGCTTTATGACAGATGGTTACACACTTGATGCTTGCGCTTGGCTATGATGATGATAAGACTTTATTGAGCTCCCACGAATGGGGAAATAAAATACACACATCAAACATACGAAATCATTAAGTACTGTCACATAATGAAATAATAAATAAACTATATCCAAACTGAAAATCAGAAGATTCAATGCATCATAAAAAAGTGGAACTGGAATCATGATTTACAACACATGAACATAAAATATGAGATGCACTGACGGGTATTGCAGAGAATCTACAATGCCATCTGTTTTGAAATAAGTTACAGATTGTAAAATCCAACAGCTTGATTTTAAAATTAGGCATATGCATAAATAGGAAATATTAACAGATAAATTGAATAGCGTTATGTTCCTACGCTAAGAATGAATGTAGCTATAAGAGGTAAAAAGGTAAGTTCTAGTTTGGCTCTTTCATCGTTCACCGGCCCGAGGCGCTTACAAGGCGATGGTATATATTATGCAGGTGAATCGCACCTGCAGCTCATTAGTGAGAGTATTTCATAACGGTGTACAGGTTGTTTTGCTGAATGTGTGGTGTTTTCAATAGACCCCAGATGCAGTACCGTTTAAGCATTGTCCAAATGACTGCAGGATTATATTATTTTATTCAGAATGAATATAAAATGCCTCTTACCTAAATAATACACAGGGACAATTACCGACCTATTTCAGTATTTAGCAGTGTCGAAAAAGTGACTGAAAAAGTCATATTTGAACATGTTTTCAACTACTTTAGAGAAACTTTATTCATATCTTCAAATCAGTCGGGATTTATACCCGGCGATTCAACCGTCAATGAACTTTTGTCTCAATATCATGAATTATGCCTTGCAAATGACCTCGGAAAAAGAAATCCGTATAGTTTTTCTCGACATCCGTAAAGCTTTTGATAAAGTTTAGCATAGAGGCTTACTCCACCAGTTGGAATGCAACGGAAATCAATGCTCGCTCTTAAAATGGTTCAACAGTTATTTGTTTATATTTACATTCAATCTAGCTTTTTAATAACATTACCAGGATATGAGCCTGGTGTGTTACCAGACCATAACACATGCGCCTGGTATATTATCAGACCGTAACATATGTGTCTCGCCCACGTTGCATAAAGCCACGCCATACACCTGGGTTTCCGGAACTCAACACAAGAACATGCTGGGCAAATCAATTTCTTGTTGTTTCTCTTAATTCTATGTTTTAAATTTTTAAATTCAGTGTAATCGATCAGAAAAATTCATGCGAAAATGTAAACATCAGCAATGAGGGTCGTTTTTGTGTGTATTATGGCATAATGACGCGGGTGATTGAAGCTGGCATCGGGGCGAGGCGCACTGCCCGCGTCATTATGCCATAACACACACAAACGTTACCCTCATTTCTTAAATGCCGCATTTTGTGGCAACATCTTGTAGTGATTGATGGGCATGAGGAACGGTTACTATAGGTGTTCCGCTGGGCTCTGTGTTTGGACCCTTACTATTTTTGATATACATTTGTGATATTCTCGACATTGCAGGATAAGGTTAACCTATCTGCACAACTGTGGGAAAGATGAGTTTATTGCTTCCCAGCCGAACTAAACAGGTTTTTCTATTGTTAAGAAGGTTGCAAGCAATTTGTTGTCCACACCATGCCATTTGCTTCTGTGATGGCTATGAACTGCACACTTTCCCTGAGTAAAACACAGCCCATTTATTCTTGACTTGACAAGATATGTTGGTGGTTTGTTCCCTTGGGTCCAGAATATAACACACAATATTCTGACGCATGCAAAAGCGCACATTCAGCGTGACAAGTCCATAATTTCATGTAGTAAGACAAGTGTAACACTAACATGGAAGCGGCACACACAATACACCACGTGTTTTTCAAGATAAAATACCAGAAGACGTAAATTGTGGAGGGGATAGGCCGAACTTTATGGCTGTGTCAATTAGAGACCCGCTTACTGTTTCACCATACACATACACATACACATACACATAACAGGCCTACTGAGATAATAAAAATACTTCCATTCATTTTAAGTGAGAATTAAGAGCCATGTATACTTTTACTGCACTTCACACAGAAAACATGACTTTGCTCCATACATGCCCTTATATAAGCTTACACTAGACTTCTTTTTGGATTATATAAACTAGGCCTATGGGTCAAAATCTCACTTTGGGTACTTTTGCAAAAAGGAAAAAAATGTCCTACCTGTCCAGTTTTTATATGGCAGGATTTTTCTAGATGCCTGTGTCGTCGTTTTTATTTTTCCAAAACTTCGTCAAACTTTACTTATATACCTTTGGGAAGATTCCCTTTGTCATGTTCAGTTTACTTGACATGCTTAATATATGCTGACGTGGCAATTTTTGACTGTACTGAAATGCACTTTAAATCTTACTCAGCTTCATTTATGGAAAATTATTTTTTACAAAGCCATATTCTCTACAAAACATATAAAGGACTAGAGTATCTAGCAGTGATCCAAGTAAACAGGTACCAGTCTATATTTATAACAGAAAATACACGGTAATTTAATACTGTCCCGAACTTGAGGCTAAAATCCTCAACTCCGCAACCACGTATAGTCTCACCACTATGTTCTCAGCAGCACTGTACATCTGACGTCATGTAGCCTATCTGCAGGCAGACGCCTGGTTCACGAAGACGCTGGTAATAATCTCTGATATTTCTGAGTTCATGATGTCTTAGGATAGTGTTTCATGGTAAATGAAATAGTTAAGCTTTCAAAACCTCAACACCGCAACTAACATATTGTAAAATTTAAAGAGACCTGGTTAAATAATGATGCTGATTTGTCACTATTTGAACTTGTAAAATTACACCTTATCACAAGGTTAAAGTTGTTCAGCACGAGGAGGACTGGCAATTTATGTTAAAGAACTACATGAAACCAAAATACTGGACTATTGTCAAAAATCAGACTTACGGGATATCCATTTTATAAAAATAAATTATCTCACAGATCATTAGCCAAAAAGTCATACTAGGTAATGCCTATATAGGCCACCTAGGGATCTGGTAGAAAAGTATAGACAATTTAATGAGGAATTAAGGGTGGTTTTGAATAGGTTGTAGAGATTAAAAAAAAGAGGCCATTATAGATGGAGATTTCAACATTGATTTGCTAAAAATACCAGATAAAGCAAGCTTTGACACTTCTTGAGATTAAAAAAAAGAGGCCATTACAGATGGAGATTTCAACATTGATTTGCTAAAAATACCAGATAAAGCAAGCTTTGACACTTCTTTTGACACAATTACCTCTTTAGAATTTTTCCCTCAAATTACACTTCCGACAAGAATATCAGAGCGAAGAAAAACTATAATTGATAATTTCCTATACAAAATAACAAATGTGAAAACAAATCTTCAAAGTTCAGGAATATTGACTGCTAAAATCTCATATCATTGTCCGTATTTCATATGCCTAGATATTGTTCGCAAAAGTTTGAAGAAGTGCCTAAATATGTGCAATCACGTGTTAGACACAAAACTACTTAGAAAATTTTCGAAGAGAGATCGAAGAGGCAGATTTATATGATCGCATTGATAAGGAGTCAAATGACCCAAACGATTGTAATCCACAAAACCATGAGTAATGCGTTAGATAAACACTTACCAATTGAAAAAGTCAAATATAATTAATACAAACATAAAAAGTCTCCATTGATCACTCAAGGTATTACAATACCAATAAAACGAAGAGATCGAATATATAAAACCTTAAATGAACACCACATGACAGCAACGAGCATGACATTCTTAAAATAAATTTCCAGACCTATGAGAAGATTTTACAAACAAACATCAATAAAACAAAGAAACGGCATTATGAGACATGTTTTGATAAATATTAACAAGAACTAAAAATGCGTGGTCAACAATAAACGAAATTTCAAATGAAATGAAAAAGAAACGACGTTTTCCAAACGCATTTGACATAGATGGTCAGATTATTACTGCCATGCTGAATTTTTTTAACGAATTTGATAATTACTTTATAAACATAGGACCCAAATTAACGTGCCTAATAACAAAAATTTTATGGATTACCTGATAAATCCAATCCACAATGAGTTCAGCTTCACGAATGTCACAGATGATATGATACTGAATATAATGAACATGTTAAAACCTAAAAAACAGCTGTGGCCATGACATCTTGTCAATTAATCTATTAAAACTCATAAAAATGGAAACGTATAAAGCAATAACAGTCATAATAAATCAAATGATAAAAACAGACATTTGTCCAGATTAATCAAAAATCGCTAAAGATATACCGATTTATAAAAAGAGTGACCCCATTGCCTTTGAAGATTATAGCCCTACTTCTGTTCTTCCTGCGATATCAAAAGTATTTGAAAGGGTCATATTTGATCAGACACATCAATATTTCAAAAGCAAAAAATCTCTACCACGCAATCAATATGGCTTTCGCGAGTGCCACTCGACTAAACTAGCTTCATGTGAATTAATATACATAATGTTCACTGCAATGGACAAAGGAAACATACCTATAAATATTTATATAGATCTATCAAAGGCTTTTGATAGTTTAGATCATAAAATTTTAATACAAATATTAAGATGTTATGGAGTAAAGGACATTAATATCAAATTGTTAGAAATTTATCTAAATAATAGAAAGCAATATGTAACTATTGATGATGTAAAGTTTCACATGTTACAAATAACGACTGGCGTACCACAAGGAACAATTTTAGGTCCACTGCCGTTTATAATATACATCAATGACATAATAGTGGCTTCAAATTTAAATTCATTATATATGCAGACGATGCCACCTTCTATAGTACTTTAAACTTCCTAATAAGCAAAATGAGAACCGAGACACCTCCCAGATTATAAACACAGAGCTAGCAAAAGTTAGTACGTGGTTGAAGGCAGACAAGTTATCCTGAAATACCATGAAAGCAAAAGTTAAGTTATTCTACAAGCCATTAAAGAAAGTATCTATTCCATCTATCAAAATAGATTAACAAAAATAGACTGCCTAGATGAATTTAATTTCTTGGGTTTAACTTTAGATAAAAATATGAACTGGAGAAAAGACTTACAGAAGATTTCTACCAAAATCTCCCAGAAAGTAGGCATATTAAATAAACTAAAAGTGTCCTTTCAATTAAAATTATTTTGATCCTATATAACTCATTAATATTACCACATTTAAACTATTGCCTTCTGGCATGGGGACATAAATTAGAGAGACTCTCCACTATACAAAAAACGAGCTATACGTACTATAATTAATTGTGGTTTTAATGCCCATACAGAACCAATATTTAAGGACTGGAAACTCGAAGATATATATATATATATATATATATATATATATAAGCTACGGCTTCTCAAATTCTGTTACAAACTAACAAACGACAAGTTGCCTATATATTTAAAGAATCTTGCATTATTTCCAAACACAATCGTACATGATTATAACACAAGGAAAAAGGACGACATATTTATAACTAGGGCTTCTCGCCTCTATACAAATCAATGTATTAGACATCAAATGGGTTATATTTTGAATGATACACCAGTTACGTTAAAAGATAAAGGCAACACACATACTATCCAGGGATTTTCAATTTATATAAACAATTATTATATAGAAAAATATGAATCTTAATGTCGTATACCAAATTGTTATATATGCAATTCTAGCAGGTAATTTTGATTTTGATTTTTTTTAATTGTGATTTTTATTTATTTTTTAATTGAGGGGAAGAAAAAACACGATGGACTTATAGGCCCTATACACTTCCTCAATTTCTTAATACTTGCAGTACCGTAAATATCGGAGTTTATATTTACTTTAACTCAATATCATCATGATCTGCATAATTAATAAATGGAAAGTATGACAATTTCGTGGGTAGCTTGTTGTATGATACCGATCAACTATGATCTTAATACAGGTCTCCCAGATCAATATATGTGTAAATGCAATTATAAAATACTATATTGTACTATACTGATTGATTGTATGTATATGTTGATTCAATAAAACGATTCTATATTCCTGAAAATTTAATGGAAGTCATAAGCAGATTCATGAGGTAGGTACTTGTGTCTGCTACCATTGATCGTTTCCATTTCCCGTTGGCCTCTAAGTGAACTTACAGCGTGTGGCAAAAGGTGAAAAACTCAACTCCACAACTCTTAATTCCGCAACCGTCAGCGTGGTACATGTAGGTGGCGCAGTTGAGTCATGAATTGAATTTAAGTCATAATGTTATTTGTCCTTTGTGATTTGTGGTTGAAACAGTTTCAACTCATTAGTTGTTAACTTTAGACCCCAACTTGCATTCTCGTCAAATCAGGAGGTAGGAATTCAGCTCTGAAGACGCTATCTACATTCATTAAGTCAAGATCGAATGGCTTTGTAGAACGAATTCGTGCCCGGGGACTAGGGCCCCTAGTAGGGGTGGCAGGTAAGCATACATCCCAACGTTTTCAGGGGCCACCTTCAAGAGTCCGTCCAGAAAGCATGAAAACTTTTGCACATCTCTATATGCCCACACTTTTGTTTACGTTAATTTTGATTGGTTGTCGACACTGTTCAACGGTAGGCTACATAGGTAAACCTTTAAGTGACTTCTGCATTCTCTGTCATTGTCATTTGGGTCACTGAAATGCAAACAGATATGGTCCTCATATAAAAGCCTAACCGTCTTTCTTCCATGTCATGAAGGTGTTGCTTTGTTTTTTCACATAGGGTAACTTGGGGGTCACATGAGCACCCTAACTAATTCTACATAATTAAAAGAAAAAAAACAGAAGCAGCAGCTGTAATTTTATGTCATAGGTAACACTCAAAACTAGGCACAATTCAGACATCACTATTTGTTTTTATCTTTACCAATTTTAACTTAGAGGCGGTAATGAAAAATAAAAATAGGAGTGCCCATTATGTTACCCTATTGGATTATATTACCGCATTGGATGTGGCTATGTCACAAACCCGTAAATTGAAGTTGGAATGACACCTCGATCTATGATAGTTTTGAAGCTATTCAAGATTTAAATTTTGCATATTCACCTAATTTGCATAAACTAAAATTCTACAGCTTTCATTTACTGTCCATTATATTGGCAAGTGTCACAAACCTATACATACACATTGAAATTTCTGTGTCTCTCTGCAATAGTTTGGAAGATATGTAGCTTTGAAACTTTTCATTGCCCCTAACTTGCATACTTTTACACATTATGACTATTCCAAACGATATGCACAATTTCACTGGTAGGTCAGTTACCATGTAAAGCGTCCGCAAAAAACTCCGGACAAATTTCGTACGTAAGAAAGAAAGAAAGAAAGAAAGAAAGAGAGAGAGAGAGAGAGAGAGAGAGAGAGAGAGAGAGAGAGAGAGAGAGAGAGAGAAAGAAAGAAAGAAAGAAAGAAAGAAAGAAAGAAAGAAAGAAAGAAAGAAAGAAAGAAAGAACGAACGTCGGTTTTGGCTCACAGGCTTTGCACTGTGACTGGCCAGATCTATTACCTCACATCAAATTGATACTCTTTGATCAGATTGAATTGCTTCTTGCTACGACTGTCACGTTACATCAAACTTTAATGTTGACTGGCATCGAGGACCCAGCTGTGTATGCATAAACCATTGTTCTCAGACAGTAGTTCATTGCATAAACCAGTTAAGTTTTCATATTGACAGTTACCCTCTGCTAGAATGTAGTTCGTTGTTTCGCCGTATGGTGGCGCGCTGAAAAGAGTTTATCCGGGACGTTTATCCCCATGGAGAAACAAGATGGCGACGTAAATTAGATGTGAGCTCATTTATCATCGCTCGTCACAAAATTTTCAAGAGTGTCGGTACTAATTTGGCTTGACACGAGAGTTGAAGGTAAGAAAATGTTGCATCCCAGCTGTTCAAATGTTAAAGGAATCTGAAGTAAATTACTGAACAGGATGATAAGACAACATGTACAGATTCGAACACACAAAGGAAAAGGAAATAATCCTGCAACAGGCGAAGCAAACTGGACAATAATGACTATAAATGTGCCCACTCCTATCCAGGAAGATGAGATATAGCATATGAAAATTAAATGTGTTAATTTTAAAGATATGGTAAATTCATAAAATCTAGAAATATAGGAAATGATCAAATTCATTTATTATTTCACAGCACGGACGCTCAGTCCATCCTTGGAGGAATCACAAACTTCCTCTCGTCTGAGCCTCGTCACTTATAGTTATAGTAAAGTTATACTTATACCCAAGCCCAAACGGCAGACCTTGTTTGATGCGACGATAGGCCTTTTTCAGATGTTGTAAAAGTAAGGTAGCAGTTCTCATAAAATGCAGTTTCCTAACTTGTACACATTTCCTAGATTCCTTTGATGTATTGGGATGAATGTGCTACAAAATAATTTTCAGCACAGGCATGGCCATGGGGTCATGTTTTATGAACAAACAAAACAAAACATAGCTAGGGCCTAGGCCTATGCTTCAAAAGACTTGGCGAGTAACAGTTTGGTACCCCATTTATGTCTTTTGTCAAATTAACGCTTTCAAGTCCAGGCTGTTTTAATAGGTTTGCAGCCTGTTTCTGGTGATTTTTATGTTAAATACTAAAAATTAAAGCCA
The DNA here is from genome assembly GCA_964020975.1 of Hermodice carunculata. Classification (NCBI taxonomy): domain Eukaryota; kingdom Metazoa; phylum Annelida; class Polychaeta; order Eunicida; family Amphinomidae; genus Hermodice; species Hermodice carunculata. Next base: position 88,950,816 of record OZ026619.1, on the reverse strand, counting down.
TATTCATTTTTGCCAGACTGTACATGGCAGTCTGGGCTGCTGACATTGTTCTAGTTTGAGGGATTATGACCTCCACACTCAATGACAATGATACTAGTATTACTACTTACATTACAGTTTCACATTTCTGTGTCAAGGATACAGTGCTAAAAATTTCCACTTCAGGCTGCAGTTCAGCCCATTCACAAATTTTGGTACTCCATTGCATATATATTTTCCACGTATTGCCAATAAAAAGACATCGTTTTTTACACACAACTTTCTTAGATTTATGGTAATTTCAGCCAATCACTACATGAAAAGCTATGTACTGCATCCATGTTTGTTTGACCGTGCGCAGAACATACACATGTGATCCTGCATACGTCTGATTACTTCATAATCACATAGACCTGCACACTTTAACTGTGCTGCTCGTTAATCAGACTCTCAAAGGATGCCCTCCCAGACAAGTACTTTTGAGATATTTCAATCATATAATGCGGAATAACTTAAAATGGTGCTGCACATCACAAGTAAGCAACGGTGCTAAATAGGAGGTATTCATATTCCCTAAGTTTTCACACATGCAGGATGCTAAGATATGTTCAAAATTTCACTTGTTTGGTAGAAAAAGTGTAATTTCCAGATGGACATGTAACATAACTGGCACAAGTGCCGTCATCAGGGTGGAATTTTAGTTCCATTGCCTAGCAACTGATGGAACCGGAGCAGGTCTGCAGTTAATGTATTTACACACGAATACCGCCTATTGTGTCCCATGCCTTTTGACCTCTCTGCCAACATTGTACTTGATCAAACTAGTCTTAATCATCATCTGCACATTGTTCAATAAAATATTTTCAAACAAATGTTAAGTTGTTGTCCTTCACTATGCCTTGTCTACAATTTCAGGTATTTGTACTGTACTAATTGTACATACAAACTTGTCCCAACCAATTTCTCCCCTTTCATATCAGTGAAGTCTGGTTCCTTTTTAAAAGGAAACTAGTTCTTTATAATACAAAAAATTGTAAGCATTATCTAGATGTACCAAAATGACTATTAAATATCACAAAATGAATATTGATACCTTTGCTGTGCTGACATCAAGTAGTAAATTTTAACATGACAATGGGTTAACATACAAACTGACTTTTTAGGAAAATGGCCTAAAATTACATAATGATTAATATTTTCCAACTAAAGTGCAGTGAACTGCATAAAATATGTCTAATGTTACATTCTTGGAGCATGTTATTGCTTGTTTATAGCTTATTATTGTCTCAAATTACCTTTGTAACATGCAAACCCTTATAAAAATGAAATTTGCTGGTTGTTATGGTAGCAAGGAAGGGATTCATGTAATACATGGACTCGATGTCAAAGGATAATTTTGAGGTCTGTGTAATGGCCAGATCCCGACAGTAGGGGTGTTAAGACTAATTTGAACTAGGTCTGACCCATGAAAGAATATTGTTCATAGCTTCAAAGTCAATGTTCTTTTCATCTATTAAAACAAAAAGTATAATATACATATAGTGTATAAATGTAGAATGCAAATGGCTTAAATGATAGGATTGTTTGTAAACTGCATCTTTCATTCTTACACATATTAAGCCTTTTCTCAGCCGTGCTAAGCTTTGATGTCAACAGACATGCACAATTGTATTGCATAAAATGTGAAATGTAAGTATCCAAACATATATTTTCTGGAGATCTGTGCATGTAAATAAGGATGTGCTGTTTATGTCAGTATAGTGGGTAGGTCATCGCTGCATGTCATCACTTTTACTGTCTCTGCCAGATCAAAGAGAAAAGATTTTGTCACAAACGCTGTAAACATTGGCAAGTAGAGGCTCATAGAACTGGATCGAAGCCATCAATTGCCAATTATTGTGAGATATTTACCACATAACAGAAGATTGTTGAAATATCCAGAATAGTTTGACTGTGATGTCCACACAGTGCCAGGATTGGCTTCCCCTTACTGCCACCTGGGTCATGATGCACCCCATCATAATGATTTCCTTATAGCAATAAAATTCCCTTAATGATCTGAAACCATCTTCACATAATTTAGAACATTTTTTTTTTTTAATTTAAAGCAAGTCATGGATTAGCTGTGATCAGTGCATGTTTTTTTAACTTGTATGTTTTTTGCCCTTGGCACATAAAGTGCTGGAGGGTATTGTCGTCCGTCCGTCCATCTCGTCTACCTTATAGTGGACCACATTTCTATCGAAAACCAGCTTCCTCTCATTATTTTCAAACTTGTTATGAAAATTTTGAAGCATGTATTTGATGGCCGTATGAGTGACACACAGTACAGTGGTCTCTGTCACCAGGACCTGCCCCAGGAACACATCCAAAAGTGCTCTTTCATTTCATAGACAACAATATGGAAATTGCATGTAAAGTATTCTACTGCGAAGTCTCACCAAAAAAAATGCAGAATTGAGGAAAAAAGATTGTGGGCACCGAGGGTAATCCATAAGGCCATGATTGGAGAAAGACACTCAAATGCTCCTCAAATTTGAACCTTTCCTGCTTAAAACACCAGGTGTAACTTGTCTGCCACCACATTTTCACTAAACCTTGACTCTGAGTCAATTTTTTTTATAACCTGAGTCATGATTTAATGACCTGAGTCATGATTTAATGACCTGAGCCATGTTTTTATGACCAGAGTCATGTTTTAATGACCTGAGTCATGTTTTTAGGAGCTGTACCATGATTTTATCCAACCTATATATGTTTTAAAATCATTGTATATGTACCTTCATGTTCATGGGCTACTTATCATTGCTTCTTTTTTCTAAATTGTGTCAACTTTTACATTTTGTGTGTGTGTGTGTGTGTGTGTGTGTGTGTGTGTGTGTGTGTGTGTGTGTGTGTGTGTGTGTGTGTGTGTGTGTGTGTGTGTGTGTGTGTGTGTGTGTGTGTGTGTGTGTGTGTGTGTGTGTGTGTGTGTGTGTGTGTGTGTGTGTGTGTGTGTGTGTGTGTGTGTGTGTGTGTGTGTGTGTGTGTGTGTGTGTGTGTGTGTGTGTGTGTGTGTGTGTGTGTGTAGAGTAAAACCTGTCAGGCCCAACGCCTGTGTTACCTGAACCCTTTTTTTGGCTGCCAACTTTTTTGGATCTAATTTAATAGGCGAGAGTCAAGTGTTGCAACCTGCAATCCCTCAATACCAAACACTTGATTTGGGTCCCAAATGTCAAGGCTGAACACTTACCCCCCAGAAAGAAGGAATTCTGGCAAATTCATCAATATTTGATACAAATCATCACAATTCTTTTTTTACATTCAACACTTTCATCAAGTCAGTGGCATTAATGTATGGTAATGTCAATAGTGTGTAGGTTCCATGGTGAGACCTTCTACAGCTGTCCATACAATAAACTGGTTTAAACTTATCACACTAGTAAGTGCATTCTGAAGTTCAGCAGCATGACAAAGGGTAATACACATATCGTGTGTTAATTTGGACAATAAATTGATGTTTTATTTCATCAAATTATGCACATGTAAATACACTGTCACAGGTAGGACAGAGGTATATACTTCAGTACATGTGCATCTAGCCGTAACATTAGTAATGTAGCCTAATGATATTGAAAAGTGCATGTACTGTTAACCTAAAGTTTTTTATTCTATCTATAAACTTTTTCCCCAAGTAGTTGGAATTTTTATTAAATCAGAGCTGGTAAATTCCCCAATGCATGTGCAAGTACACGTACAGGTGAATTCAGAGTTTACATGTGCAGGATGTAGCCACAAGGCCATGCAAGCCCCCAACCCTCTATTATCCAAACACCTCCCATGCCCAAAGACTTTGGCTGGGTCCCAAGGGCATTCAACCTTGACAGGTTATTTATATATGTTATGTGGGCACAATATAAAACAGCTTATGGCCGATTGAAGTACAAAAAGATGTGCAAAAAGCCTTTACCATGTTCACTTTAATAGAAAACACTTCTGATGAGAGTTGTTGGTAAGACTGATTGTGATAGCATCCCACAGGTCAACAGCTTTCAATCCAACCTGAACAAAGGAAAGCTGTTGACTCAGATTCTGACTGGGATCAATAACATTTGCAGGAAATTGTGTGTAATGGTGCTGCTGTACATACCGGAACACCCTTTTTCTTGCCAGAGGAACAATTTGATTTGGCTGCATCGCCATTTATAATAAAATCAGACACATTTTGATTTGCACTGTATTCATTTCTGGATCGAGGACATATTTTTACTTGTTGTACATGTGTCATAATCTAAATGTATGTAAATTAAAACAGCAACAAAGAAGTTCCAAAGTAAAATTATACTAGTAAGTGCTTGTGAAATTACTATTGTGGAGAAGATTTCCTAGTGCAAACACCAAGTTTGCTGGTTGTACAGTAAAACCTCCGTATGTGGGCACCTCTCCAAAGTGGGCACCTCCTTACAGTGGGCACTTTTCTTTGGTCCCATTTCATTTTTCCTATTGACTACATTATAAAGCCACCTCTCTAAAGTGGGCACCTCCCTAATCTGGGCATTGGGCACCGTAAACATGTACCAAAATCTGTTAAAGTAGGCACTCTTATTTTTTCAAGAAATATTTTTCTTTGTAAAAGTGTTATTTTACTTTGTAAAAGTGTTATTTTTGCATCAGAACTTGCCACCATTAACTTTTAATTCTTTAAGTGTAATTTTTCTATCAGTGCTCACCACCTAATGTAATCCCCTTGTCATAACACAGTACAGTACATGTATAGACTAGTATCATCAAAGCATAACAGTTGTTTTAATCCACATTGACTTTTGAAAACTTTGTGGCTTAACCATAGCGGATTAAGGTATCAAAGTGGAGAGAACAGTTGACTCTACTGGAAAGCAAGTTGGTGTGTGGATGAGTGTCAGCTCAGTAATTTGTTTAACCTTGCAGTTTGATACTTTGATGTGCCTGCTGGTAATCATTGAGCCAGGACCTGTTTTGGACTCTATTTGTCTACAGAGTACATGTAGTTGACATTTAATTGTTTTTTACAAGAAATGAAGGCAAAACGTTGAAAAAAAACTGCTTTTCTCATTTATTTCATGTGGGATTAACATACATGTATATATAAATATACATGTACATGTGTACATGTAGATGTGTATGCATGCATATGTATAGCCTCTCCCTTATCTTTGTTGCCCATCCACGCAACCCAAAATGGCCGCCCCTCTGTAAAGTGGGCACCTCCCTAAAGTGGGCATTTTGCTCCGGTCCCAAGGGTGCCCACTTTAGGGAGGTTTTACTGTAATTACCTATACATGTGTACATATGTACGCATGATCATAACAGTTGGGGAAAAGGGCTTTGCTCCATGCACAATATGTTGCAGGGTGAGAAAGAATGGGATAAGATGCAAAGCCAATTTCTTATAGCAAAATCTGGCCGAAGAAATCATCTAAGGGGTAAAGAAATGAGAGGAGGAAGACGCCACAAAGACTAGAATGATATCCAGGGTTTGTGTAATGATCAGTAATATAGGAATGTAAGACCAAAGCAAACCCATAATTGATTTGTCACATAATGGTTTTTTATTATGGGGATTGAAATATTCAGTTTTGAAGATGCAGTCCTGAATAACTGGGTGTCTTTATGTGCCTGCAGACAGGCCAACTGTCACTCAGCCGTCAACTGCTTCATAAAGAATGACACTATTTGTCTATATGGTTCCAGATGTCCTACTTTAAAGAGTTTCAATGGAGGATATGATGCAAACTAAATTTTTTCTCACTTGGTTGACCAGTTTATCTTCAGATTGACAATGACCACGCCCAGGCAGTCACAGGTGAAGGGCCCGTGTGCTGCCACGGACAAGAGGATGGCCAGCATTTCCCAACCATTGGACTTCTGCTTCTTGAATATCACTGATGTCTCAGGTAAAAAGGTTGTCTGCTTCATGTCACAATATGCTGTTGGCCAATAAGTTTTTGTTGCCGACAGAATTAAATTTTTTAGGCTGTTTTTTAAATGTGTTCATGATTTTTGGGGGGCTTTTTTTGTGACCTTGTAGACCAGTAGACCACGTGTGGAATTACTCCACAAATAAAAGATTAAAAAAGGGGGGAGGGGTCAAAGCATTCAGCATGTCCAGTGAAAGATCATGATTCACTGTGGGTTGCTTCAAACTAAAATTATTTTGACATTTGGAGCTAAATGTCATCGAACTAATGTAAAGTGACAAATTCCATTATTTTATGTTTGTCAGATCAATATATATGTATGTATGTAATTATGACATGCTATGTTGTCCCATATTTTATGTCAATGTTTGCTTTATTTCTAAACTTATCATTAAATTTATTCTAAAGCTAAACAGCTGCCATCTGACTTTGCTTTAGTGACACAAGTTCTAACTAGGTGGAGCTGCCATCATTTTAATTTTGGTTTTCATCAGATGTATCTTTGGAAAAATATTTCTTAGTTCCTGATGCACCATTTTCAATTCATTAACCCACAGAAATGCTAAATGAAGAACCAAGACTTCTACCAGGCAAGAAGAAACCGGAGAAAAAGAATGAAAAGTGGCTTTGTTCCATAATAAAACTGAACAACAACGTGTTACAAGAATTGAAGGACTTTGTTGGAACAGTGGAGCTTCTTCTCCCCAGCACAGCATCTCTGGAATGGGTGGACCTCTCGTGTAATGAACTGACCACGATAGACCCAGTAAGAGAACTCACACATTGAGAGTATAGCCTCTATGCATGTCTTTAAGTAGTTTTGGGGGGTTTTTTTGTTTGTTTTTTTTGTTTTTGGTTTTTCGTTTGTTTTTTTTTTTTTTTTTTGCTAAAATTCATAGTAAAATAATAATAATAATAATAATAATTGTTATTATCATCATCATCATTATTATTATTATTATTATCATTGTTGTTATTATTATTATTATTATTATTATCATTATAATTGTTATTATTATTATTATTATTATTATTATTATTATTATTATTATTATTATTATTATTATTATTATTATTATTATTATTATTATTATTATTTTCATAATAATCTAATTTAGAGTGACAGTTGTTTTAAAATTTGAAAGAATCAGGCTTACAACAACTGTATAATGATAATCTAGTTTAATTTGAAGACAAATATTGGAATGTCACAGCTTCCAGACACATTTTTTTCATTACTGACCAACTTTATTTTGGATGTGTCCAAATATGTATGTCACCAGACTAACCCATTCATATGAGCTGGCAGTGAAGGAATGACTCACACCAGCGTCAGAACTTTTGGCTTAATTGAACTATACACCACAGATGTGTTCAGCATGCCAGAATGCTTGCGAGCACTTGCCTTCAAACAACAAAAAAGTTACCAAACATTACAGAATGTTTGCCAATGTTCTGTCCTCTGAACACAAGGCATGTATCATGTGTGGCATTCATATCTTATGAAAATGGCATACTGTCATACATATATTTGTAATTCACTTTTGCTATATTTCTGCGGGTGGATTATCCAGATGAACTGATTAAAATGAGCGAACTTAAGTCCACACATTCATGTCAAGAGCCTTCAGAGCGAGCCTGGTGTTCACAACCATTCTGGTGAGCTTGTGTCAGGATTTTATACCACTGTAGCCAATTTGGTGAAAGTAATTTTCAGTTCATTAGCTGATTACGTTTGCCAAAACCAGGAGCAAAATTCTGCAATATAAAATTATGCCTAACGTGATGGGGAACCCAACTTGGTGTTTTTCAGCTCATTTTTTTTTCTTAAATTTTCATGGCATTGTTTGGCTTCATGTATCATCTGTCCATACTTAAAATTTGGAATCACTATTTAAGTTGTAAAGTACATGCACTTAAAAAAAAAAAAAGAAAATATAAGCATAGTAGGAGCTGTCAACTCCATACAGTCAGCATACAATGTGTTTACAAATAGTGCTCAGCAAACAAAAGCAAAGTATCATTCCATCAGTTACAATGATCTATTTAGCAACCCAGCTTACTGGTGATCCAGCGGAGACGCATTGGGCTCATTGTTCCTTTTGATGATGAATGGTAAACTGTACTACAGTAGGGCAGTGTGACATTTAGAAAACTCTTCTGCAATAGGAGAGGTTGCAATTAGCAATTTTATGCGTATTTGCATGGTTGAATAATATACAACCCAATACACAAAATCCTTGCAGGCTGGAGGTGGCATAAGTTTCTATGTTAGGAAGTAACATTCAATACATTGTATAGTTTTGCAGCAAAAGTTATCACATTTACAGGAGCATTTTACCTGTATATAACCATTTATCACAAGAAATTTGGTGTTTGTAGGTAGAGTTGTTTTAAAGTTCCAAGCACAAATTACAATGGAAACTAGTGGAAATACACATGCCTACAGAGTCCTCTACTGAGAACCCACAACAACCAGTTGATTTTGACCTTACATATTTTACTATGGAAATTAGGCCCCTACAGTGAATCAACCCTGTCTTGTTTTGTGTGTCAGATGTACCATCTCTGTGGTGGTGACTGTTGACTGGACATGTGATTAAGAGATCAAATGATTGCTCAGTGGTATGAGCATGCAGTGGGCTGTACTCTGATTAACTCTTTCAGTGCCAAATTTTGGACAGAGTCAACAGCTTTTCTCCACATGCATTGGGCGCAATGCATGCGGAGAAAAGCTGTTGACCTGGGACATTCTCTCTGGAACTATAGGCATGCTGGTACTTGAATCAAAGGTCTTTTTACACGGAATATGGATCTGGGGTGCTGATGATAATTCAAACTAGTTTGACTTAAGTAGATCAACTTTAGTCGTGCTTGGCACTGAAGGGGTTAAGCCTCCTACAAAGATACATTTACACCTAGTTTCAGTACAATCTGAGAGACGTACGGCTTTGGAGAAGAAGTTGAAAATAACTTTAACACATAGAAATTCATTAACAGTAGGAAAAAATTGCAGAGCCATCTGTTGAATAGAGATTAAGGTCTAGGGGTCCCAGAAGCACCCCTATGCAATTTTAAAGCTAATGGGCCAAGTAGTTTTGGAAATTTTCATTAGATTTTGCCCCAAAAAATAACAAAATAATGAATTGAAAAATCCAAAAATCACTGGAGCATAGCCAGTTGAATGAACTGAGTTGAGACCCACGCAAGGTAGATTATGACTGCCGAGTTTGAAGTGAGTCTGGTCAATGGTTTTGGAGAAGTAAAAAAATATTAACAGACAGAGAGACAGACAATGGAAAATGGACCATGCTGTAATATCAGCTGACTGACAAGTCAGCGGTGGTAAAAAAAGTGCAGACACATTTGTTCTGAAATATACTTTGCCAATGTGGCCAAAGCTTATGAAATTTTGTCAGTTACTGTGGCTATTTGGGTATGAGTGGCCTAGCCCTGTGAACTCGGAAACATCTGTTTCAGTCCTGAGGACTTGTGCTTCGCATCCTACTAAGCATGCTAGGCAAGATGGTATATTGCTGCGCGAGCAATTTTTTTTTTTTAAATCAAAATTGTATATGCATTCCACCATCACAGCTCTTAGTGATGCTGTGGGTCTCAGTTATCAAGGAGATCGTGTTAGCTTGTTCATCTTTTTTTTTATAGTTTATCGTGTAACCTTTGTAGATTGATCACTCAAATTTGGGGTTCGAAACTTCCAGTCTGAAACTGACAGCCATTCAGAACATATTGACACTATATTCCCCCACAAATAGATTAGCCCCACCCCACCCCAAGTTAAGACATTGTCAACAGATTTCCTTATACTTAGTCAACAGTGAAGTGTCCAACCTACATGTACATGAAAGAAAGTTGTTGACCCGCACATAAGGTATGCCTTGTGATAGGTCCATCCTGCCATTTTGTTTCAATGTGTTTGCAAAAAATATATATATTTGTGGCAAAAAGTGTGCAAGTTAACATTTACCATGTTATAATAAAACCAGACATAGTTTTAAACAATAGTAGATCCAGTGACAATGGCTGCCAGACCTTTACTGTGACCCCTTAGACTGTGTTGTCTTGATTATAATGCTTTTGTTACCCTGCTCTTTCTTCTTCTTCTTCTTCTTCTTCTTCTTCTTCTTCTTCTTCTTCTTCTTCTTCTTCTTCTTCTTCTTCTTCTTCTTCTTCTTCTTCTTCTTCTTCTTCTTCTTCTTCTTCTTCTTCTTCTTCTTCTTCTTCTTCTTCTCCTCCTCCTCTTCCTCCTCCTCCTCCTCCTCCTCCTCCTCCTCCTCCTCCTCCTCCTTCTTCTTCTTCTTCTTCTTCTTCTTCTTCTTCTTCTTCTTCCTCTTCCTCTTCCCCTTCCCCTTCCCCTTCCCCTTCCCCTTCCCCTCCTCCTCCTCCTCCTCCTCCTCCTCCTCCTCCTGCTCCTCCTCCTCCTCCTTCATCATCGTCATCATCATCATCACCATCACTTTTATTGTTGTCAACTCCCTTTCTGAAAAAAAAAAATATTTATTTCTCTTCTTCAGTGCTTTGCTGAATTTGTCAACCTGAAGATCCTCAACCTGCATGGGAATCAAATAAAAGACCTGAAGGAAGTGGACAAATTGACAGAGATACCAAAACTGTCCAAACTGACGCTTCATGGGAACCCTATTGAGAGCCAGCCGGTATGTATCAGATTTATGCCTGCAAAGTTTATAACACTGCATGTATTGTCCTTTTATTGAAATTATCAGCAAAAATCGTAATATATAAGAAGGTCCAAGCTCATTGTTGAATGAACCTCACTGTTCAGTTCAAAAAGGGAAGTTTCTTGTACCTTTTGAGATGTGACCAATTATTTCTAAAATCCCTGAAAGTGCTGGTCTGAGATAGTATTTTTATATCATTTTTTTTTTCAAGTGTCAATTATCTTTTGGTGTACTGAGAAACATATCCTATGAGAAATATGCACAACTTGTGGTGTTATATAGGATTCTGCAGTGCTCAACCTATACTTGCATCTTCATCCCATATTGTCATGAGAATTTTGAACATACATCATGGCTGAAAAATGCCATTTTTTATGAACAGCTTGATGAGTAGTTGTCATCTTGTCATGGCCCAAACCTGCAGTTGTTTTTTGTTGTGCCCAATGTGAGGACGCCAGAAGCAATAGCAGTCTTGATGAATCCTCTGGAGACAAGACATAGAACGGCTAAAAGGGAGAAGACCAACACCAAAAATAAATAAAACTGGTATAGGCCTAAAGTGACAGATCAGATTTACAGGCACTTTCTTAGCTCAGCCAACCCAAGGTCGCAGAGCTTATAATTGGTCACTCCTGTCTGTCCCGACTGTCAAGTTTTGCTTGTGAACACTGTGCAGTCCACATATGGAAATATAAGTTAGGTTTGATATTGGTGGCACCACCTATGGCATTATGCAATAGTTGGGTCAAAATGTGAAAATCTTGTGACCATGCAGTCTAGCATCGTTAATTTTTCATGGATCTTCATGAACTTTAGTGGCACTGTGGAGGAGGTCAAAATCTAGTGGTGCCCCCTATACTTTGATGAAAATTATAAGTTAATATGTCGTGAAAGATATAAATTCGATATCTCCAAAAATTGTGGAGTTAGACATGTGAAATTTATTGGATATATAGATAATGTCCAGTGCTAACATGTTATATAATGTCAGTGGCCTTGACCTATTTTGCTTGGGTCACCAGGCCAATAAATTTGAAAGAAGTGATTCTGTTAATGACAGGATGTCACTTGGACACCAATGGCAAAGAGAATCAAGCCTTCAGATCAAAATTGTACTTAAGTACATTGTACATAAAAAATAACTTTACTTGGTGACCATGACCCAATTATTGTTGAGCTTGGTGCTTGTCGAAGGTGGTTGTTTTTTGTCAATAACCCGAAAAGTTATTACAATGTACTCGAATCAAACAAACAGACCGTATATAGACAGCTGGGTGCAGGGCACATAATTGAATCATTTTTTAATCTGAAGGTCATATGGACAACTGGAATTGAGAGGACCAAAATGTTGAAATCTTGTGAGTGCTCTGGCATCTGTCAGTTCTAGTGAATCATTATGAAACTCATTGGGATTGTGGAGGTCAAATTCTTGATTGATGGAGGCACTAGTGTCGCCACCTACAGTTTCACAGGAATCATCAGCCAAAATATATTAAACAAGATAAAATTCAATATCTTGAAAAACAATCAAGGTAGACATTCAGCTGGCTATTCAGTCAGGTGAGCTCAGTGTATGACCCCATACTGCTGTGAGCACCCCCAGCACCGTCCACTGAATTAAGTTTTTGAGTGATTATTGAATTGGAAGGACTGTGTGAGTTAGGACTTTAACATTTAATGGGTATTTACAATGGTGCTGTAGAATTACAATAATTGGTTTGTCGAGTGAATTTAGCTTTTACATCTCTGGCTGGAGAACATGGTCATTATTTTTCATATTCAATGTTTGGGGGGGGGGGGTGTTGACTTAAGAACCCTTCAATTTTAACACTTCTGACTGATTTGCATACTATACCAGCCACTCATAGATCATGTACTGCTGCTATAGCTACAAAGTTTCCATTTAGTTCAAATTATCGATGCATTTTATCGTAATTGTTCCAATTATACAGCAAACAGAATGCAGAATACAAGCTGACCATAAATTTTTTAGTGGGACAAAAGTTCAACTTCCTCAGGCTGACACACACTTTGTTTTATTTACAGGATTACAAATGGTACGTCTTATCGCGAGTACCAAACTTATGGAACTTTGACATGAGTGGGGTAACAAAGTCGGACAGAACCACAATGTCTATCTGGGTGAAGAGGAATCCAATCAAAAAGAAAAAGACGAAAACCGAGGATGATTAAGACATTGTCTTGGAACAGTCCACCTTTATATAGATGTAAAAAATAGTGTCAGTATTTTATGACAACACTGCAGTGTTAACTGTATCGACTCCTTCATTGCTGTAACCACAAGGAAAGACGCGCTCATCTGAAGTACCGTGATGTATCAAGTTTCAAAGTTCTCACACAAAGACCGTTTTTCAATAACCTGCATGCAGATATTTTCAGTGTGTGTGTGTTGGGGGGGGGGGGGTGGTTCAGGTCAGTAGCATATCATTCACTGCAACAGGACTGCATGTACATGAAATGCATGCAGGTGAATACATTGGTGTGATACTTGTATGCATGCAGTTGACATGCAAAGTTTGAGTGTGATGTGTCATTATTGATCTGTGAATTCATCTGCAAATGATTTGCTACACGTATGCAATGGTCTATACTAGAACATGGCATCACATTTTGATAGCTGGAACCAGTGAGGCTGTCATTTGAGTTGATCGGTGGGCAACAGAGAATATGCAGCTGCATTGGGTTGAAGATGACTGAAACTCGATAGCTGAATATATTACAAATTATCTGTGACTGTTCATACACAACCCACAGTCAAAGACCCATGTTGATCGCAGAGTATAAGGATAATAAAAAATTATAAACATTTTGAAAATATCAGCATGCAGGGCTCTGTGTAAATTGTAGGCATATGGCAGGTTGATCGAGGCAACGCATAAAAAGCAGTTACGGGAGCACATGTACAATGGAAAGGCTGCCAATACAATAGGCACTTGTATTGCAATGTAGATGTACACGGTGGTACCTGCTATTTGAGACCCTCCCCTTTCACAGCTTGCAGCTGTCAGTCAAAGTAATTCTTCCTGGTTGACTCTGGACTTGCCACCAGATGGCACTGTCATCCAATGGGCTTGCCACCAGGTGGCACTGTCCTCCGATGGGCTTGCCACCAGATGACACTGTCCTCCAATGGGCATTTACATTTTAGAAAGTCGACAGCCCAGTGTCCGAACACCTAAAAAGTCGGAAGAGTTTGTTTGGTCCAAATGTGTTATTTTACAAAATGTTAGGTCTGTGAAGGTCCATGCCCAAATTTAAGATCCAACAATACCAGCATGGCTTCCAGGATATGCTTATATGCTAAGTGCCACCATGCTCCACCACAGGTCATTACCCATCCTGCATTGCACGTATGTGGGACACTTTTGAGAGTGGAACTTTGACAGCCATTGTGAAAGATAGCAGAGAAAAAGAGCAATGTAGAGTTATGCCATACAGGTCATGTCTTGTACAAAGGGACATTCCTCAAAATGTGTTTACAACTGTTTAGTCCAGGGTGTACTGGAGATACCCAGAAAATATCACGCAATTTATAGAAATATCCATGGATGATTGGAGTCACATTTGACACATGCATGGAAGTGACATTGTTCATTTGCAAACTTCTACAGTGATCATTTACAAAGGGATTGACTTCCAAGAATCCTCTAAGCTGACCAGATTATTTCATCATTTTGTATATATATTTTCAGCATTATTCCATGATAAATTACCTAATAAAACATGTATAAGAAAGCATCGTTTTAGTTGTGTGAAGTTGGACAAGAAAATGAAAATTGAGTATATTGACCCATCATCCATCTTAAGAAAAGGGCCAGGTCAATATTTTCCACTGTCTGGATGTTGAAAATGTGCACTGATTTTTTTTTTTTTGGTATGAAGGTTGCACAGCAAACCATACTGAATCACATGCCCCAATTTTTCAACTTTCAAAGCCAGGGGTAGAAGTGTGATTTTGATTTATTTTTTTCCCTTCCTGAAGAATTCTTTAAGGTCAAAAGAGTACATAAAGCAGGAAGATGGTCGTCAAAATTGGCAAAAGAACCCACCCAAATATATAACAGGCTGTTGCATAAGGGATTGTTTAACATATTTACAAGAGTTCCCAGTGCAGTTTGCTGGGGTGGAGGGGGGGGGGGACACCAATGTATGAAAAGTCTTGCTTATTTTTTATTTCATTTCAAGGGATAATGCCCGAAAAAATGTTTATGGACGAGGCTTATTTCCAGTGGAACAGTTTCCATCAGGATTTCTCTGTCATGTTGAACTCAATACAAATTCTGTATTACCCAGATGTTGACGTTTGATGTTTTGTTATGACCCACCAAGTGACAGTGTTGGCAGCATTGTTAGCCAGTGCAATGGGATGATACCTGTGCGCCGTATGGTGGAGAGTAAAGTAAACGTATCCCGGTAATCACATTTTGGCACTTAAGCAATCCACACGTATGCCTGGACTCAGTTGTACTGATGCATTAACATTTCATCCGCACATCATCCGAAAACCTCCCTTGCTGCGAGGCTACTGTTTTTCTGCTGCAAAGGGTGTTGAGGTTCCACGAGGGTAATTATGCCTGTGCTGAGGTAACACGATTGGAGAGTGCAAATAAAATATGACACCTAGGAATGCCAGGGGCTGTATTTTCAAAAAATTTTGCTACCAGAGAGACAGATTTTGGCTTGATTGTGGAAAACGATGAACGCTTTGAGCTCAAATGTATATTATCAAGGTATGTATATTGGCACCAGCATACACAGTGGTTCAACTTCAGTCAACACTGTGCCCGCACAATGATATTGCAAGAAGTATTATGCAGGGCTGGTTGCCACGGCAATTTGCAGAATGATTTCCCATTCATGCATGCCCATATTTTCTGGTGTTTATTTGATGTAAAAAATTGTTACAAACATTTTGGGGTATAATACATGTATGTTTGTCATCCATGTTATGAACTGCAAGGTGATAGCTCTGTTTGTTATGTTTTCACAGATTGAATTACTGGTGTGAAACCTTGAAATATAATATACAGCATCGTAATACCTGCCCCATGAACACACTAGGCCACCCCCTCTGCCAAGACTACTTCTCTATGCAGCAAGTTTGGCATATATGAATCAAATTTGCCCCTTCAAGACAGACCACCTCTCGTTTAAGGCCATACATGTGGTGCACTTGAGGTGGCCTTCACACACAGGTTGTCATTTTATAGGTACACCTATTTATGATAAACATTAAGTTTTGTTGCAGTTTACCTGGCAGGTGCAGCTGCTATTTATATACTACATGCAGATGTTCCATGTGTGTCTGTACCAGCTATCTACATGGTACACACTGGTACATACAGCTGCCTGGGTGAACCTGCTATTTACATGAAACACACTAGTGGTACATGTAGCTACCTGCTATCTACATGATAAGCTGCTAACAAAAAGTTGTCTCGTGAGGCACTTTTTTTGGATGGCCTAAGTATTTTGTTAGTATACATGTATATTTAATTTCCAACCAAAAAAAAAAAAAGAAAAAAAACAAACAAACAAAAACAACAAACTCCTACCTGTACATATACGATAGTTTACTATTATAGTGACTGTACTTAGAAGCAAAACTGATACATTGTGAGCTGTGTCCTACTTGTTTAGATGTGCTTTAATGTCCAGCTTGCCATCAGTGTGCAAACCAATTCCGTTATGCAAATTTTGTCCATTTTGAAATCCACTTGTGACCCTCAATCCCAAAACCAACAAAAGCCATACAGTACGAGATGTAACATTATTTTCTCCCATTCACATATATCTCCAAATCTTGCCGTTATACAAGTATGTATTTGCTATTGTTACACGTTCACAAATTCTTTCAATTCTGTTTATTCAAGTGGGTTGTTCGTACCAAAAAACAAGTTAAAGTCAAGCAGTTGCCATCACAGAAAACGTGACTGTGAAATTAAGGCTGCAAAACATGCCTGATGTTTTCGCACTGATGACCTGTAGGTAAATCAATTTGCCTGTTGAAGCCTAAAATATTTAAAAGTTTAAATCAAATGTGACAATATTGTATTTGGGTCTTTTTGTCCAGAACCACTTCCTAGTAGTCATCACCTTATTCCGCAGTCTGAACTCTTTACTCTCCAGAAGCTAATTATATACCTATCACTGTCTAACCTATATACATATGGAAGTACTATTGTCCATATTGCACACGTTCTTTTGTAGAATTTTGACACAGACTATATTAGCTCAAATAAATTAAAAGGCATTCAGCGGGTAACTACTCAGAACATGTTTCGGAGCCTATACCCACCATGTATTCATATTAGATGTATTAAGTGACGTGTAGGTTTAGCCATGGAGAGTGAATGGATTGGCTTCTGGAGCATGGGGCGATTGAATTGTCCAATTATTTTTGGTTCAGAACTACACAGATGATGTGGCACTGTTGCCCCTATTTGTACATATCCATGTGGACTCAAAGATAAGTGTCATACTTTTTTGCCATAAGAGCCTGTAGTAATTTTAGGATAGGCCTACCAGGAAAAGAATGGATTGAGGGGTCAAAGTTGGTGTATTCCGATCACAGTGAAACGTCATTATAACAGCATTCTGATATCCGACGTATTCACTTAATGACAGAAGTTTTGAGGGGAATGTCATAGTGTCATCAAGACGTTTCACTGTAATTTGTATCTAGAGCAAAATATTACGAACATTTTGGATTTTAACTCAATGAGGAAGATGGGTTGTACAACAGCACATGCTGGATGCACATTTTGTGACTTTCAGAACAGACCTTCCTTTATTCTTATGTCCGTCAATATATTTGCACCGACGTGAATTGATCAAGTCAATTTCCAAAGGTTATGTAAGGACGTATATAACATCAGTTGAAAGAAAAAGAAATGATAAGTTTGTTAACTGTCTTTTTTAGTCAAAGATTGCCTGATAAAGTATGTTGAACAAATGGTGCATCATGGCAGGCAATTTTGAAAGCAGTTACCTCATGTATTGCCACATTCAGTTCGTCATTATGAGGCAGAACAATGCATGGACATACAATATCAGAATGCACAGAAATAGACCAAAAGGTTGTGTGTAGTGTTACAATTTATTTTTAAACATTTTGCGGAAACATTTGTTTTTTGTTTACATGCAGAAATCTTGTATGTGTGGTTGGATTTTTATTAAAGAACTGTGGCTGCTGTCTGTTCAGTGTGGTATTCTTGCCTGATAATACTCCAGTCTGGTACGTGCCTCAACAGTTTAAAACATGGGTCTGCTGCACGACGGTCATCCGACTTCTGCCAAATTTTTTTTAACACAAGTTGCTACCTGAACAAAAGTATTTCAGGTCGTGTAACATTGTCAATGTATTGTTGTATGATTGGTGTATATAAGTCATATAATAAAATAAATTTTACAAAGTTGGCACAGATTACGTTTATCTTATGATGGAAACAACGGGAGAAAGACAGGCTTGAAAATCTTGCACTATGCCAAGCTCCGCCCATTTGTCTTGGGACGAAGACATTATTCACCGACACTATACATGCTATACACAGACTGTACAAACAGTCACAACATCACACAGACTTCAAATTTGTGTTTATTTACTCTTTTATATGTACATGATACACTTACATATACATAATAATTTTCTCGTGGCTCATACTTCATCAACAGAGCTCGTGTTTGCCTCAAGACCAGATACAGAGCAGCAGTTTTCAACCATCTTAACCCCGATCTCAGTGTAAGTTTGGTCCTGTCCTGGAGAATGGGAGAAGGCATGAAAACTGTCTTCAGCATGCTCCCAAGTAAAACCCTTGCATAACAATGTTCATATTTCGTAGAGGACTTTTATGATATTTGTGTATTACCAGGATATATTTGGACATGCAAAGAGAAGTTAAACGGGACATTTTGAGTAGATCTTGACAGACTAGGGAATATTGAGGCTTTTTAACTGGAGAATATAATTCTTCACATAGTGATTGTTGGATTTGAACCTCCATTTTGACATTTTGTCTGTCTTAAAGGAGATTTGTTCGTACCACAATCAGTTTTTGAAGGGTATAGGTCTTTACTCTTTCAGTGCCAAATTTTGCACAGTCAACAGCTTTTCTCTGCATGCATTGGACGCAATGTGCCCAATGCACACCTAAAAAGCTGTTGACCTAGGGTATTCTCTCTGGAACTATAGGCATGCTGGTACTTGAATGAAAGGTCTTTTTATGAGGAATATGAATCTGGGATCCAAATGATGATTCAGACAAGTTGACTTAAGTAGATCAACTTAAGATGTGATTGGCACTGAAAGAGTTAATTGCACTTTACTTCAAAAGTTCCAACATAATCCACATCTAAATCGTCATCCTCAAAGTACTCTTCGGGGGGATGGGGGGAGAGGGTGGAAGTATGTATAACCTCTCAAAATTATGACACTGATCCATTACCATCTCCAGAATCGTTTAAAAGATTTAAACATCAATTTCCACCTGTCAGAAAAACAAACAACTGTACAAGTCCTAATCGTTGAGGTCTTCTCACTATAAGTGCAACATAATCAAACCGGAGTCTTGAGTTCCAGTGCAAAAATTTACTGTACAAAGGAAATGTCTGGCAGTTTGAGGTGTCTGTTTTAACAAGTAGGGAATGCCACCCAGGCAAAATCCAAGTGCCCATAGTAACCCATATCCCAAACACATTATTGTTGTTGTTATTGCTATTATTATTGCTGTTGCTACAGGAATGTGACAGTCCTGTGCTCACCTGACTTTACATTCACAGACTGATGTGGTCCCACGACCTTCAAAATAATATCAGTCACCTTTCCGTGGGACCATCATCACTAGTACTGGGTTTAATACTGCAGTCTTCACTCCCACAGTTCTGTAGTCAATTACTTTTCAATGAAAGGGAAAAAGATTCACAATTTCCAAAATATAAGCCAACATATGTCAGATTTTCCTTTCAACTTCACTCAAGGTCAAAATTAACACCACCTAAAGAAATCCCATGGATACTTAAAGTAACCATGGGGTAGGATCCACCATTACCCAATATACCAGGAAGTAAAGGTCATAGTTGCTGCTCTCCCTATAGCAACAATGCCAACATGTACATCTACCCTCGCCAGTAATTCTTAATTTCAGAGATTTGTTAAAAATCAGGAAATGCCAGAAGTGGGATGTAGTGAATGAACTTAGTAGTGAGATTCAGTCCCGCTACATTCCCACCAAGTTTGACAAGAATTAATCCGTGGTTTGGGAGCAGTTGAAAATAGTTTTTACACAAAAACCACCAAAATTCCTTTTAAAAGATAGTGAAAAAATCAAAGCACCAGCTGTCAAATTAAGGTCCAGGGGACTCCAGGTGTGTACCTGTTCAATTTCCAAGCAATGGGAGGTATTTGTATTAACTGGGATTTATGCTGCCACCTAGACTGCAACAAAGACTTGATGGGAAGGAGGGCGGTTTCAAGTATTAAGCTGGGCCAAATGAGTGTCTACGATAAAAGTAACAATTTGAGAGAGCAAAATGTTTTTGAAAAGCTGATTACTAAGTTTTAAGACATACAAGATGTTAAATGTATTTAGAGAAGCTCATTTGTTTGGTAGAACAACTGTTATTTCTGGAAAGTTTAGAAGCATATATATATATAAGTTCCCTCATCATGGTGGAGGCAGAGTTCTGTTGCCTAGCAGCTGAGGGGACCTGAGAACATGGAGAAGGTCTGTAGTTAATCCAGTTACACGTGAATACCTCCCATTTGGCAAACTCTATTGCACAAAATTTTTTCAGATTTTCAAAACAAAAAAAAAACAAAAAAAAAATCAATGCAGCATTCCATTTGTACAAACTCAGCAACCCAAGGTACTCTCTCACCACCCATCCACCCCCACCAACTTTGAAGTGAATCTGGTTTACAGTTTTTGAGAAGTTGAACATGTGAATTATCATTGCAATCCCCATTGACTTATAATAATTAAGCAGAAATGTAAGCATCAACCGACAAGTTCCCAATTGAAAAAAAATCATAACAAATCAGGGTTTGGCCATAGTGGTTTCAAAGAATTTAAAAATATAATGTGACAAGGACAGACATGGACAATAGACAACAGACCATCTTATAAGCTCAGCTGACTGAAAAGTCAGTTATAATAACAACAACAACAGAAGTTGAGAGAGGCAGACATTTACTTTGTGCCTCTAGTGCAGACACCAGTGGCTGCTTTTTTTTTTTTTTGTTGGTATTAAATAGTGCCCAGCTTCAAAGAAACAAAGGCAAATATTCACTTGTTGCATCTAGTTTCGAGGGATCAAAAACCCCATGCGTTAAGAGAGAAGTTTTGCAGTACATTGATACACACTTATTATGACGACTGTAGGTAATATGCATATGATTTTTTTAAACATAATTATATTGAGTTATACATATTTGAAATACTTTGATGGCTCAATTCGTAAATGGCAAATAGGCTGGTATTTATGTATAATACTCATGCTGACTGGTTCCAATATACAATATATAATTATGTAGTCCAAACCCTAAGAGATACATTGTTACTCTCCTTGTCCAACTACTGTTGGTCAATCTCCCTCATTAAATCTGCTTGCATTTCATGAGAGTGAATAATAATCACTGCCTGGGGAGGGCCTTTATCTCCAGTAGATTTTTAACAAAAGAAAACTTTTTATTGTATCATCGATCAAATATAATTGACACCCAGTGCCTTAAAACATTTTTTCCCAGGCAACAAGTGCAGCCTTGTTCTAACCAAGACCTCATACAATGAAAATACCACTTTTGTGGCATGGAAAAGTGGCCTTTGTAGAGAGGATGGGTTCTCTTGAAGGGGAGCCTTATTAGAGGGGGAACACCATATTAATATGTCATTGAACCAGTCTATACCCAAGTGGCCCGTTTTTAAGACAACTACACAGTTGGAAATATTTGAAAGCTCTTCGCGGGTAAACTGTTCATCGATAAACACATGTACATATACATCATCTCTCTTGGACACTGCAACATTTTTACAATTTATGCCTGTTCTGCTTTCATATACAGTGAGTTGCCTGCATGGCAGACCCTAAGTTCTCTTTGCCACATCTGTGACCAGTCGACAGACCTATATGGTCTTTTTCGGCAAAGTTTAAAGCCTCCACAACATTTCAAACCTGAAATACAGATTATCAAAAGCCCTGAAACAGATTTGTACCCAAATCATGTTATCATTCATTTGACAATATAAACAGTTGTAGCCAGATCACGTTCACTCTCAAGGCACATTTTATTTCATAGTGTACATTTGCAAACAGTACTGGTTCTAACATGGGGCATCCATAATGTAATCTGCACGGATTCTGTCAAAACCAGTCACGGAACCTGTGTCAAGCACTCTGACATCTGGTGGATGCACCATGGATCTATTAACCCTTCCCCCCTTGAATTAAAGTCTCAGTCAACAGCTTTCCTTGGCATGTGATCTTGATAGGTCTCAGTCAAATTGTTTTTCGCTGCTGTTAAATTGAGCTGAACACACTGAAGCAGACGACATTTGACCTCAAGCTGGTTTTGGCCAGTTTAAGGGGGAAAGGGTCAATGTGGCAGAAACCCATGGCCTACACTCTGTAAACAAGATGCTTCACTTAAAATCTACAGTCTAATGGCATCAATTTGGCAAATATTTATTTTTCACATACTGTAAATAATAAAATACAAGACTTGCATACATGTAGGACTATTGGCTCAGTTTTGAACTTTATAGTTTTGCCTCTAGTCTGCCGCTTGACACCCACATCTGTCCACAAGAAGCAGCCAATTCCATGCAGCCAGATCCACACAGTAGTCCTGCACTTGAAAAGAATCTCATTCCTCATTCAATTCTTGTCCCCCCTCCCCCCCCCCCCCAAAAAAAAAAAAAATTAGCAGGCAGAACATCTTCCTGACAGGTTTTTTTGGACTTTCCTATTGCCCAATTAAGCATGAAATTGATAATTACATGCATTACGTATTGAAGATAAATCCTCTCATTTTACTCCAGTAGAGGAGCAACGAGACTGACCAGGTAGGTCTTGTGGGTCAGTAGGTGACTGGAGAGGACATTTGGACCTTGAGGATGCTGGGACATCAGGTGAGATTAACCCCATGGACCCGTGTCCGAAAGTTGACCATACACCACCCTGACAGCCTTAAACTGAGGAGGCCCTAGCTTCCTGGACATATAAAGTCAAAAAGACCAAAAGTGCAATTGTACCAAGAATATTAACATTTGCCCTTCATGATGTCTACATGTGTATGTGATATTATACTCGACAGAGGGCCCCAGCCATTTGACAACCTGGATGGAGTTGTATAATGACGATAACAGTTCAAATATGTGACTTTCCCCCCCTCCCTCCATCTCTCTTTCTTTCCTTATGTTCCTACATTCAGTCCCTGATGAAGCAAATTACAGTAATGAAAGAATGACACAACCTTCAGCCCCTCACACCTGGGGATTCAGTCTGAGCTATCTGCTTGGACCAAGAGCTGAAATAAAATGGAAAACCATCCATGCCTTTGTTCAAAGTGTTTCACTCTGCTCACATATCCTGCAAGCTTGGAAGCACTTCTTTTTTTTTGGATCAAATTTACAAAAGCGTTGATGGAAACTGGGACTTGACAACAGAATCACAATGAGAGCAGACCCAAACATCAAGCCCCCTGTCATTACAATCACAATGCCAGCAGACCTGAACACAGTCTCCTGTGATCCACCCTTATAGACACCCATCCACATACTCTTCACACTCAACATTTCTCATATTGTGGCACTAACATCACCACGCCAGACTGGAGGTCAGATTTGCCTGCACAGCAGAGCTTTCTGTCATGCTTACCACACTTTCATCTAAGAAGCAAAACCAGATACAGGTGCTAGGCAACACTGTATGATTACAGACTTGGGAAATTTCACAGTAAAACTTTTATAAGGTTCAAATTTTATGTATGACTGATGCACACTCTTTGCTATGAACCTTCAGTACATGCAAATTGAAGCGGAGATAATTTTATACCCAAGAGGCATAGCTTAAGACTGTTGACTAATCCTTAAGTGGAAACTACACAAATATGCAACATCAGAAGAGACAGTTTCAAACCGTGGAGATTTTAGAGGATGGCATTAGGCCCAAGCCTTGTACAGAAACGTGCACGCTATTAAGCTCGTTTGCAACCTTTTTTTACACAAACGCGTGTATGTGAAAATAACCCAAGTACTTTCTTGTCATATCAACCCGGCCATGTGCACGTTAATTTCACTGTCAGCACATGGTTACAAGGTGAACCCTCTTCCGATCAAATCACCCAGATGTGAGTTGTTCTCTGCTTTAATTTTGACTTCAATTTCATTTTTAAAAAACAAACAAGTACATGTATACTGAGAATTGTAGGCAAGGCCTATATCATGACGGCATGACCGTAGTCAATAACTTTCTTTGGCTTGTGCTGGGCGTATTGCAAGCACTGCATGCCAAGAATGCTACTGACCTAAGTCTTCCTCTGATAAGGAAAGGGTCAACTAAATTATTTTCTACCAACCCACAGGAGTTATTTCAGATGCTTGTGACACGGTGTCCCCATTATGAGAACTGCATGCTCCCTGATGACTACCTGGATCCTCGCCTGGTCAGAATCATGTGGAGTCAACAGCTTTTCTTGGCATAAACGAAGCAGTTAGCACCCAACCTAAGCCAGGGAAAGCTGCTGACTTGGGGCATGATATCCCGATAGGACTCATCTACTTTTGGCATTCATATTGGTGTCTACAGGCGAGATATTTTACCAGAAACACTGAAGCTGACGGTATTTTACACCCAGGCGTTTTCAAACAACTTAAGAGCGAACCGCCGAAGCACCGTACTAAAGGGCCATTGGTTCAAATTTAACCAGTTTTCATGTCGTCCCCGACATATGGTTGTTATAAAGATTTCAACACAAGCTTCATGGAATATTGTTGATGGGAATGCCTGAATTTAGTTCCAGAAGCAATTGTTGATGTCATCTACACACAGATATATCTACAGGCACAAGCTCCGGGACTTGTACGGTCTATCAGGCTATGTATCAATTCTCAACATTTAGTCTTCAACAGCATAAAAAAAGTCACATTTAAAATGTGTGCTCAATAAAAAAAATACAAACTTCGTTCACTTCCTAGTTTTCTAGTGAAAGTTGCTTTCAAGTTGTCCTTTTTCTTTTTTTTTGGGGGGGGGTACTTATTACATTTCTCCAAGTAAGTACATTGTTCGATGTAAACTTTACAACACAATCTTTCTTTAATAAAAAAAATTTAAAAAAAAAGAAAGAAAACACTGCAAAAAAAGTTATCCTGCTTGGTCAACTCACCTAATTCATATATTCAGCTACACATACATGTATTGTATTTTCAGATGGCAACCATTTCTTCAAAGATGTATGTATGTATGTATGTATGTATGTATGTATGTATGTATGTATGTATGTATGTATGTATGTATGTATCCAGTATTTATGATAAACAACTATATATGGCCAACCAGATAATGGACCAATAAAATAGATAAACATTTACTCATTTAGTATATGGACTTGAAATATATTTTGCAATAAACGGTAATATTATCCAGGAAGTACAAATATTTGTCTCACATTACAGCAAAACATGCTATCTTTATGACTGCCTTTTACATGGAAATCAGGTCAACATTCAATAAACTAAAAGCCTATGTATCAATCCTATACATGTTTGAAATAAATTTGAATGCATACTTTGGGGAATAAATATAACCTGACCATGCTATCACAACCTTCTGTTGCACAAAACACATGGTCTACCTGCGTACTGCATTGATTTCATGGGTGAAAGATGGCCACTTGAAGTTTGACTGAATCCAACCTCAACTTGTCAATGCCCCCCCCCCCCCCCCAAAAAAAAAAAGAAAAGAAAAAGAAAAAAACTTTTGCGTTTCAAGTATTCATTCTGTCTACATGTACCAACAAAAATTAAGCTTTTTTTCTTGTTTTGTTTTGTTATTTTTTGTTGGTTTTTTTTTTTTTTTTTGGGGGGGGGGGGGGAGGAGTCTACCTAATTCTGATTCAATGGTTCTCTGTAGAAATAAATATGATGCACATGACTAAGATTACACTACACGATGTGTACAAATTTATTCAGGCAAAATCTCTCAAACAGATCCACAGAAAAGAAATGTAAGAATGATGGTCAGGTCACCAAATCAAGATAACATACTTTTTTAAACCTGCAGCCACAAAATACATGAGAAAGGGCTCCAAACCTTTCCCTCTTGAACTGGCTGGTGGTCAAATACTATCTGCTTCAATCTTTTGGACTCATTTCAACAGGAACAAATCGTAGCCCACAGCTACGAAGATAACATGCTACAGGTCAAAAGCTTTCCTTGACTTTGGTTACGAGCTCTCAGCACCCAAACCGACCTGATGAAAGCTACTGACTCATCCTGATTCAAGGAAGAAACCGTTTCATTTAGAGACACTTGTCTGGATCATGCTACCAAACATACTCTGATGCATGTAGTACATGCTGAGGACCTGAAATTGTCCTTTATGTTCATATCTATAGGTCGTCTTCAAAATTTAAATGTCGAATGTGGCATGGTAAAAGTACTATTGACCAATACGTCAATATTTATCTGTAAGTGATTGGCTGTGCCTGCATCAGATGTCGTGTACAGTTTGATCAATACATTTGTTTGCAGTGCTACAATGCAGGGGATGGACGGTCATGTGACCATTTAGGGTAAGTAATGCTTTATTGCACAAAATGTCCACAAAGGGCCAATTTGGTACTTTAAAGTTGTCACAACACGGCCTTTTGGGGTTATGGTACAAAATACTTTTATCATATGGTGTACACCTCAGCTACCAAGAACACAATATCTTCTACCACCATTTCTCTCTGATTCCCTGAAAGATGTCCAAATTGTTAGAAGCCAACGGTTAGTTACTGTGTACGCATTGTGAGGCAGCTGCTTTCTCACTTTCATTTACTGTTTTCATTATCAAAATAGCTGCCCGTGCCTACTTCCCCTAGTTACACAACAGATGCACAAGTTCACTTTCTGACAGCTGATTTTATGATCAACATGTCAGTTTAATATAATATTAGCTTATTCTCCAAATAGCATCATTACCACATTTTTTCCATATAATTTTGAAAAAAAAAAGTTGACAGAAAAAAATTATTCAGGGGCACTAATCTGCTGACAGAAATGTAATTACAGACAAAAAAAACAGCACTAGGAAGAATTCTAAAGTCACTGCAGACCTGTTCTTGCTAATTATGTTGCTAGGCAACAGAACTATGCCTCCACCATGATGAGGGCACTTGCAGCAATTTTGTTACTGAAAGATATGAAAATTACATTCTTTCTGCTACCCAAATCCATAATTCTGAATATTTTAAACAACATTTTATGCTTTGAACCACATGAAGCACTTTTCTTTGGCTTTTGCTTTCTCAGATTGCTATTTTTCATTACAAAAACACATTTTCCCTGCTAAATACATGAATGTGCTTTTCTTCCTGCCAAGTTCCTTGTTGCAGGATAGGGAGCAGCACATGACCACAGTTGCTGTTGAATACCTCCTATTAGGTTGTGTTGATGTGTGTTTTTTAAAGTCTGTGTCAACATGGACCCCTGTAGTCAAGGGTTGCAGGGAAAAATTGGAGTGAAAACCACTGTATGAAAAAGGTTCTAAGCCAGGTAGCTTTAGCTCAGGAGTGAACAGCATGTTTGTCGTCACATACATCCAACTTGATGCTAAGTTTCAAGTGTTTTTTTTTCCCATGGGATCACACCTACACGGAAATAGGCTATCCAATTAACCTTTTAACGACTGATGTTTTCTGTTTCACCATAAGGTCTTCCTAGGTCTTTTTAGTGCTTCCGGTCTACAACATTAACCCTTTCCCCCTTAAACCGTCCAAAGCCGGCTGGTGGTCAAATGTCGTCTGCTTCAGCACTTTCAACTTATTTCAACAGTAATCATGGTAATGAAGAACAATTAGACTGAGAACTGTAGGCGAGACCTATCAAGATCACATGCTCCAGGTCAACAGCTTTCCTTGGCATGTGTTGGGTGTTGTTGCCAAACCCCTGACAAGGAAAGCTGTTGACTCAGACTTAATTCAAGAGGGAAAGGGTTATTAGGTAACTGGATGAAACAATGGCGGAATGACATGATAAAAAATTCCTCAGGTATTAATTGAATACATGCATTCATGCAGCCAAAAATCGAAAGTAAAATGGTACAATATGTCATGGAACTTGTCCAAGTCATCAGGCACAATTTGTACATGTGAGTCAGTGAGGGCCAGGGTGGAAATGCTATGCGACACAGCATTTTTTTTTTTTTTTTTGGTGCCATTTTGGTCTTGCCTATTTCTCATGAGTCAGCATGGTTCTGCACTAGGGATCATAAAGATTACCAACATGATTCCAGAAAACATGCTCACATCGGCGCATCATGATAACTGATGCCACTCTGATGAAACAAATAAAACTGCTAATTAACCACTATGGCAAATGTGTCTATGTACATTATATGATAATTAGACTGATGGTCTAACTCCATGAAATCTCAAGTCCATACAAAGATTTTTTTTTTTCCTGCAAAACTGAAGCAGACAGTGTGCACAAACAATTGTCATAAATTCTGAGTTTTGTACAGTATTTTTTTTTCTCTGCACGAGAGAGACCACGGTCTAAGTATTAGGTCTTCTGTCCAGGATAAAAAAGTCATCACAGTTCTTTTCACTCATTGACAGGTAGGCAGCATGCCCTAGGGGACCCCAAAAGGTACCACCAAATCTTCTTTGTGTCGAACCTTGATTTCCTTAACTGCTTTAGACACTTGCTCCGCTGCAGTGGAAACCTGAAAGTGTTGTATGAAGCATTGAATGAAACATTTCATCAGGATGCAGGCAAAGGAAATTCAGAAAATGCATCATGGAATTCAGAATTGTCCGATATGGTTCGATTTTGGTCTCATGTGCCTCTGCTCAGCACCTGTCTTCATATTTTGTCAGACTTCAGAATCAAAGCATTCTGATCTAATCCATCATGCTATCATTATTACAGTGTAGGACTAACAGCCAGTAACTCGAGAATCTGTTTCTATCAGGACGATGATGGCAGGAAGTTGAATGGCTATTATACAAATGATGGCAGGAATTAGAATGGCTATCATACGATGATGGCATGAATTTGAATGGCTATTATACAAATGATGGCAGGAATTAGAATGGCTATCATATGATGATGACAGGTATTTGAATGGCTGTTATATGCCTAATCTAAGTCGGCTGCTTACGTCCATCACCTTAATGCCACTGATTTCATTTGCCATTGGACATGCATATGGCATCAACTACTGTTGGTAAAGGTATGGTCACATAGGCAACAGGCCACTGGGGCAGTAATAAATCCTTTCACATGAGCATGTTTGAAAACATCAGCAAATTTAAATCTTGAAATTTACAGGGTAGCTTTTAACAGGTAACAAGAGAAATGTGACAGTCCTGTGCTCAGCTGACCTTGTATGCACACATTGAAGTGCTCCTGTGACCTTTCAAATAATATCAAGATCATCTGTGTTTATTTCATTCCATACCAGTCCCTGATTTTTCCATATATTTACCTAGATTTAAGATAACAATTGCATATTTAAATTCTTCATGAAAAGAGCTTTCATTCAAGTGCCAACATGTCTATAGTCTTAAGTCAGTGGTTCTGGCACTGCCTGTTAAGTCATGCGGCAGCTGCCACAAGGGCAGCTGCAGCATGACTTGATAGGCAGTGCCAGAACCACTGACCAATGCCGGTCACCATAGTATGGAATGAGTTAAGGCCATCATCACGGTTTCCAATATCAGTCTTTACTCCTATATTTTAGGATTTGTCAGTTTTCTAGTTGAAAGTGACAGGATCCACTGTTAACAAGATATTACGTCAATATATCAGACTGACCTTTAAAGGTCACTCAAGCTCAAAATTAACAACACCAAAAGAAACCCTTAGGTATTAATAGCATATAATAGTAACCACGGGCCTAGGATCCACCATTGCCAATTGCAAGATATAATGCAACATGTCAGTTTGATCGTTCAAGGTCACTCAGGGTCATAATTGACAACCTCACCCCCCCCCCCCCCCCCCGCATTAGTGTAGAATAGTAGACATAGGCCTAGGATCCATTACCAACATACAAGCCAACCCATCTTTGCTTTTATCCCTATTGCAACAATACTAACCTGCAGATATACCCTTACAAATCTTTCCTACTCTCGTTTCCTTGATTTCCCTGCTTTTTAAAGATTTTACCTATTTTTACAAATGTGTATTATAATTGTCATTTTCTATTTTTAAGGGAGCCCCTTTGGAAATAAGACATTTTGCTTTAAGGGCTACGTCTGCAAAATCAGTATCTGTTTTTTAGTTGTATATAATTATATTTTAACTCCTGTTTCTCTTTTTTTTTTTTTTTACCCTATGTACTGATTTTGCGAATGAATATCAAGCTATCAATCAGCTGATAATTTTTTTTTTTTACCCTATGTACTGATTTTGCGAATGAATATCAAGCTATCAATCAGCTGATAATTTGTTAAAAATCAGAAATTACAGCAGCACAATATAGGAACATGTTTGGCGAGGATCAAGTCCATGAATATTCCCACAAATTTTGAAGAGAATCCAATATGAAATTTGGGTGATCAAGTCCAAAAGAGTTAAAATGCACAAAATTTGTATTAAAAAAAAAAATAATAATAAATGCAGCACCACCTAGTGAACAAATAAAGGTCTAGGGTGAACAGAAGTGTCCCTGTGCAATTTTGCAGTAGTTGACAGACAGATGGACGATGTATCATCCAATAACTGACCAGTCAATAGAGGCCAAAAGTCATACAAAATAAAAAATCAATGGAGTATGATCATTTAAACAAAGCTGGTGGACAACCATTTCAGGAACATTGGTATCAAGTTTAGAATTAATCTGATGTTTCTTTTCGAGGAGAAGCGGGAAATGTGAATGGTGCACAACTGACTGACGAATGGATGATGGACTCTCACGAAAGCTCAGCTGACTAACAAGTCAGCTGTGCTAAAAAAGCAGTGTAGGAGAAAAGACTTAATTATAGGGTAGTAGTTTGGCATTTTTTCTTATATTTTAGCACACAATGTTGGAAATTCAATCATTCGTTGACCAACAGTGTGCTGTGATGCAGCCTGTCAGTGCAGCAAATTGTGATGCCATACTGCTGAGAACGGTTTGCCGAGGGAGCACAATGGTGTGATTTTGTCCAGAACACAATTCATACTCAGACTCCAACAGACATAGTTTTATTTGACTGATTACAAAATCATACAAGCAGATAATACCAATACAAAATTGTAAACAAATATATGACTTACATATAGGAACAGAAGAAGGTATTTCAAGACAAAAAGTCAGGATGAACCATATGGTATCAAGTTAGCATACAGGTGTTGTGTTGCATCTCAATTATTAAAACATGTTGAAATTACAAACCTATAAAATAAATTTGTATGTGTTTTAGTGATGTTGCAGTGTAAGAGCCAGTAGCTGGTTTTGCATCACAATTCGCAACAACACATTTATGCTAGCTTGATAGAGTTGTATGAATTGTGCTCTGAACAGAATCACACCATTGTGCTCCTTCAGCAACCAGTCCCCATCTGGCCTGGTAGACAGTGCACCTACACGACCACCAATGAGACATGTTTGTACAGTAAAACCTGTAAAACCGAACACCTCCGACTACCGAACACCTCTCACTTCCGAACACTTTTTTTCGGTCCCAAATGATTTACATGTTATTTAATAGGAGACCTGGGTGTTCAAACCTGTCACTACCGAACACCTCTCACTTATGAACACCGAACACCTGACTTGGGTCCCAAACCCCAAAATGAACCTGTCACTACCGAACACTCTCATGATATTTTGTAATACCAGCGGTTAAGTAACAACAGGAAGTCTTTCATACACAAAAATTTAGTAGTTTTGAACATAAATCTGTAAATCTATTTAATTTGTGTGCTCTTTTTGTTTGTTTGTTTAAATTGTCCTTGTACAAAATTTGAATTAAAAATATGTTGACCAGAATAAACTCCCTAACAGTAGATTCTTCTTCCCCCTGGCTAATTTACTCATTTATCTTACTTAGACTCATGTGGATTGACTTTGACATGTTTATGTTGACTGAGTATTCCTTTTAAGTGGACAAAAACATTTCTGATTCCAGCTATTCTAAGCAGGGACAGGATTAAACACCTATAGGTATCATTCAGGCATTATACTCAGCTCTGTCTCTAATTGAATAGGTCTGACATGTTCCTTGTTCACTGATTATTTCTTCAAAGTGATCAGGGTATGGTGTCCATTGCAGCTTGTTTTAGGTGTTCTAAAACACAAGACAGGATTAACACTGAAACTGTATGAAAGCAAATGTATTAAAAGGAAGAGTTGTGTGTGCAAGACCCTTGACTGTTAACAACTCGGCCTGAAAGACATTCCGGGTACATGTATGTAGTCATATTCCCTACCCTAATTACCAACCCTCCGACTACCGAACACCTCTGACTACCGAACACTTTTGCTGGGTCCCCACAGTGTTCGGTAGTGACAGGTTTTACTGTACTGCAGGAAACCTGACTTAGCTAACAATTAAAAAGGAAAGTACACAGCATGCTGAAATATAGATTCTGTCACAATTGCAAAATCTATCTTCATTGGGAAGCACAACCAGTCATGGCAGCTGCAGTCCACTGTCTTCAGGTCCAGAATTACCGGCTGTGTTTCCACGTACAAACTTAGTAGATATTTGATTCAAATATGATTTTCATTATTCTGACAGTTGTGACTTTAGCACATCGCCACAGTTCAAGAGGTCATCTTCTTTGTGTGTATGGCATTATATGCTCATACCACTGACATCGTAAAACAGATTGCTTCATCATTCCCTCCCCCCCCCTCCAACACAATTTTCACCAAAAAAGCTGAACTTACCAGTTGAATATCAGGTAGAGAGACAGGCTGCGAGGCCAGTATAAGCTGAGGTGCTGTAGTGCCAGTTGGCAAAATGGGGACTCCTCGTATTCTATTTGACTGATTACATACTATGGCTACCCTCTCCCTGAAAGATTGAGAAAAGAAGATCAAGTATTGCACAACAATACATTCCTGTAGTCCCTCACCACAGAAGAGACTCTCTCTCCCTCAACTCCCTCCCCCCCCCCCCCCGCAACCATGTCCCATACAGACCCACAGCAGAAAAGCAGACAGCCACAGAAATATCATCACTATCGATA
Source organism: Hermodice carunculata (assembly GCA_964020975.1). NCBI lineage: Eukaryota > Metazoa > Annelida > Polychaeta > Eunicida > Amphinomidae > Hermodice > Hermodice carunculata. The sequence goes on along the minus strand of OZ026619.1, from coordinate 88,917,797 downwards.
TATGTGAAATGTATTTATTACAATTCAGTCTACATATTAAATATGATCTGACAGTTACACAATGAAGACTCATGATTATTTTTATGCGCATATAGCCAGTCTGCAACAGAATTTTTTGTTGACCATGCTACGGCAAAAATGAAATTCTTCAAAAACTTTTCTGCATGCACAATATATTTACACATCAGAGAGAGGCAATGACTGGAGGGGAAATGGATAAGAAGGGGAATTTCCCAGTTACGACCACATCAGGGACTGGAAGAGTGTGGTCTTAATAGAGGAATTACCTTAAAAGGGGACATAAATCAATTATGAATGAACAAAAATGTGACAGCAAATTGATGGTCTTAATACCAAAAAGTGGTCTCTTTGTGGTGTTGGTCTTGATCAGAGATTCTGCTGTGGTATAGATCTTGGTTACAGATTCATAGCGGTGATGACATGGACGTGCGACAGGACACTTGCTTTTGCAGGATAATTACAGTGCACTTCAAATGTAAGACAAGTTAACATAATACGCTCATCAAAACTGGACGGCTTGTTCAGAAAGTTCATACCTGTATTGTCTGGCTCTGTCCATATATTCATGTTGTTCCATTGAGTGAGTATCTATTGCTGCCACGTCTATCACATTACTGAAAAACACAATAAATACCAATTGAAATTGGCAGAGCAGTGGCTCCAAAATCAGTCGGAAATACTGATGTGAAACCAAATTCAAATGTGCTTTGGTTCAATCTTTTCCCTGAAGGTGGACGAGTTCCTGTGGATATAAAACCAGAAGCAAGAGGATATAGGACTCGCTTTATTTTGGCATAGCTAGACCACCTGAAATGTGTTTTAATCTTCAACCCAAGACAAAATTAAAGAGCCTCTGCATTGATTAAAAAATTGTGCCTTGCTGTCTTACAATGTAACCTTGAAAGTTCAGGGCTTCTCTTCATCACCATGTATCTCAAGTGTAGCAGATACATCTATAAAAAGTTATTTCAATATTTATAAAGGTATATACAATTCCACATTTTTATCATAAATCCCTATGTTTATTCAGCAATTTACTCACACAGTTAAAATTTTGTCCAGATTTGAAAATTTTGTTAATGCTTATTTACAAAATAATATATACCAGGTACTCCTAATATGTTTGCAATAATAACTTTTAATCTGTAAACTTCCAAATGTGACAGTTATCAACAATTATTTTTGGTGTATCCGCTGTGGTTAAGAGTAAGCCCCTTTCCAAGATGAACACAGACCTCTCTCTCTACCAATATAAACAAATTTGTCATGAAGTCAAACATGCACCCATGGAAGTCTTCACTGCCAAGCTGTTCTGTGTGCAACTACAAGACGAAGCAATATGCCCACAAAAGGCCACTTTCTCAGCATTTTGCCAAGAAATACCAAAGTAAAAATGATCCTTCAGCATTTCTCTGCATTTTTGCTGAGAAATGTTAAAGGGACTTGGAAATAGAATTTCTTGAAACTGTAGTTGATTTTTTTCATTTTTTCCTCAATCAGACTTTGATGGAATGCTTCAGCAATTTGGATTTGGATCTTAATAAAAGTTCCACACTTTGAAAACTTGCACCTTTACATAATCAGCCAGGAGGAGAAATGTAGAGGACCATCTGAGCTTGCCTCTCTATGACTTTACTTGGAAATGCAGTAATTCAGTCGCTGTTCTTTTGTTCAAGCAGAAAAACCAAGAAAATTTCCCCTCTCTTTTAATTACTGCAGCTATTTCTCAGTGAAAGACTCAGAAATGCTGAGGTACCTTAGCCTTTGATATCTACCTCAGCATTTCTCAACAGAAATGCCAAGGTCAGTATAGGCAGGGAAAGGACATCATCATTTCTTCACATTTGTACCGAGAATGATGAGGTCCATTCCCTACCCATTCTTACTTTGCCGTTTCTCGACATTTTTGACAAGAAATGCCGAGGCCTTTTCCCTGCCTAGTCTTACCTCGGCATTTCTCGAGAAACACCAAGGCCTGTTCCCTGACTGTCCTTACCTCAGCATAAGTGCTAAGAAACCAAGCAGGGCCATATTTTACCTCGGCAAAATGCAGAGAAAACAGCCCTTTCTCCACATGTTGCTTCCCGTAGTGTAATTCTGTGTACACAGTGTTGCATTTGTTTTCTTATTATAAACATTGATTATAAAATTATATGCACTAACTTTAATGATGACAATACAAAATTGAACAGCTTGGCCATTTAGTGCACTACAAGGTACAGTGGAGCTGGACTAAATGGGAGAAACAATTCAACCTGTGAGGCTTCTGATTCCTTGTGTGAAAATGTTTGAGTCCACCGAAGGTCATTTTTGGGCTGGAGGAACTGAGCATACAAGAATTTGTCATTCACAGTGTGGTGTTTGTGGTGTATCTTACAGTTGTAACTAAATCATGAAGTGGATTGAAGGAAATTAAGGTTTAAAATATACAATTTAACATTGGGTTTCCTACTATATGTATATACCTAAAGGCAATGGAGTATCTGTGTAAACATACTACACAAAAAAAGTTAAGGGGGGAGTTTAACTTTTCTTGTACAGTACAAACTGTGCATCATTTCTAAGCATATATTGGTCAAAATATTTTTGTTCTTGAGTTGCAAGCACTTAAAACTGAATGATGGAACATCATTCAGATATTAAAGGTCATGGCATATTTTAGTTTAAGTTTCTCTTTGTATTAATTATGAGTAAAATTGTTCTGACAAAACTGCACCACCATGTACAACCAAAAAAAAAACATTTTTTATACGTCTCTGAAACAATGAGTTTGTAACAGCTGCCAAGTTTTTTAAATTAAGATTGAAACCCCTCAATTGCTTCAAAGTTTGCTCACTGTCCTGTTGACAATCTGGCGAGAGTTCATTTCAGATTTAAAATATTTTCTAGCAACAATAAATTTAAGTAAAAACTTTAAGGCATGCAACAATTTACATCCGGGCACTTTTGGGTGATTTCAGTGGGAAAGGGTTACAGACATACAGTCAACAGCTTTTCCCGGAGTGGGTTGGGTGCTACATGCAAGCGTCCAACTCATTCAAAGGAAAGCTGCTGACCTGCAACCTGTTATCTAGGTAGGTTTTTATTTACTTTTTTTTTTGTCAAGGTTGGAATGATCGTGCCAGATAGGGACAACTGTGTCGCATTGAACCATATCTGCGCTAAAGCCAGTTCCCAAGTGCTTATTACCCTAACTAATACTCTGGCATTATATTCAACCTACAAATATGCAACAAGCACCAAACCTGCCTGCTTAATGCCAGGGTTTTTTGTTTTGTTTTTTTTTTTTGGGGGGGGGAGGGCGGTCTGGGCCTCTGTAAGCATTCTGATCTTGAGGCAAGCAGAACTAGTACTGTTACTGCCATTAAACTGTCCTTGTGGCACTTACCTAGCTGTCTGATACAATATTCTATTGACAACAGACTGTCCTTGTTGCACTTACCAAGCTGTCTGATGCAGTATTCCATTGAGAGATGACTGTCCTTGTGGTACTTACCTAGCTGTCTGATTCAGTATTCCATTGAGAGATGACTGTCCTTGTGGTACTTACCTAGCTGTCTGATGCAGTATTCCACTGACAGATTATTGTCCTTGTGGTACTTACCTAGCTGTCTGATGCAGTATTCTATTGAGAGCAGACTGCTCATCTCCCTTCTGTTGTGGAGGTGTGGAATGGCTGCTGTAGTTACTGCAATATAACATGACATTATGGTCACACCTGTCTTTTGGACTACCATTGTGCTAGATCATGAAAAACCTGAAAAGAACTATTTTTGTTGTAAAGAGCATGCTTTTCGAGATATTAAATGGTGCGCAGAACTTGTTACTACCAACAAATAAAATACATGGCACCATGTTATGTTTATGACTGCCAAAATACAGTCTCAAATGTTTGATAGCAAAGGAGAGTGCTCAATGGCAGGTTGTGTAAAAATAATTCTACAGAGTTTGGAAAGTACAGCAAATCTAATATTGCAAGACATGATCACTGAATATGAAGGAAATTAGCTTATATTCAGTCAAGGTAGCAGAGATTTGTCAAGCTTACAAGCCAACACAACAGACCCATCAATATTGAGTACATGTACTTACGTCTTACACCAGTACTACATTAATCCTAATCTTTTACTGTAAGTTGAATTGTGAAATGCATCGCTGGCTAACAATCAGTGGATCATAACAACATGTCTAAAAATGGTGCCTCCCCTGCTGAATTTACCTGTTCATTGATAGCTCGCAATGCCCACCAAATATGATGAATTCATCTTCACTGCAAAGTGACCCTATGAATACTTTGCATTGAAGTGAAAGTCTAACAATGTCATCTGTCCATAATACCACTGATGAATAAAATTTGAGCAAAATTCTCCTTGGTGCTTTGAAGATATCACAGAAACAATGTAAAATTAAATGTCCAAGGTCACATTAACCAAAAATTAGGTCACAGTATCCTGAAGATCTAATCAACTCATTTTCCTTAAAATGCATATCTTTACTAAACTTGAGAAGAATCCATCCAAGCGCATTCAAGATACCATGGAACCAAAGTGAAATTGACAGTTAATAGGTCACAGTGACCACAAATGAAAGTTACAATGACTTAAAAACCTGATCAGGTTATCTGTGATGACATGGTGGGAACAAAGTGAAATTGACAGCAAATACATGTGGTTGAAAGTAACCACACAATAGGTCAAGACCTGAAAATTTAGGTCATCTTATCTTTGTCTAATAATGCATCTCTTTGAATTGAATTGAACATATCTTTACACACATAGTTTTACAATATACATACACAGTAGACCTAGATGAAATATGGGCCTGAAGGAAAATGCCCTGTACCACATTTGGGACAAATCCCTATCTCTATACTTAGACGATATCGTGCTTACAAAGGTCACGATAGGTAGGTCACTGTACCCATAAATAGGTCACAGTGACCTGAAAATATAATAAGCTAATCTTTATCTAGTGTATTCACCTTTAAGAAATTTTAGAAAAATATCTGCAAGCCTTCTCAATGTATCACAATAACAATGGTTGATATACACCTTCCTGCTCCCATTACTGGGAAAGGTATAATAAAGAAGTGTCACCATTTCAAGCTAGACTTACTTTGTGATGGGTCTACTGGAAGTGTCACTCACTGGGTTGTCCAGTAATCTTGTCCTTTCATTTATTGTCGGGTCCTGTAAAGAAATTCATACAAATTTTAAAACTTTTAACAACTGTGACCACAGTAACTCTGTGTAACACATGGCACACCAGTCACAGACTGCCTGCTGTATATTTATCTACAATTTGTCCTTTCCCACACAGAATAAGACAAGTTCAGCAACTTTCCTTGATAAGGACACATACAAAGACCCAAGTAGCCAACCCCACTGTGCTCAAGGAAGGCAGTCAGAGGTGGCAGACCCCAGGCATGCAATCCTAATGTGTGCTTCCTGCATACCATGATACCCTACAATTCTCCTTCATTTTTCTCAAATTTCAATTCATGTTAATTGAAGTGACAACATTTAGGCACAATTGGTCACTTTCAGCAACAATGGACAAATGAGAACTGGGAGTTCAGTCTTGAAGAAACTGTTCTGACAGAAGTGTTTTTAGATAACATAACTAGGGTTTTCTATTCCCATTACCAGGGCTGCTTTAACATGTTTTCAAAAATTAATTTCAAGATGTAGTATGTTGTTTTTGTTGAAAAAACGCAGATGCTTTCAAATTCAATATATTGAGTCATTGTTTGTTCAGTGCACCATGAACATTTCAGAGTAGCCTACATAAAGAGACTTGAGTCATCTTCAGTAAAATATGGAATTATCTAGATCTTTCCATTAAAATACAACCAGGTCCAGGTAGAGTGGAAATAGAGGAAGCAGCGTCTTTACGTCCAACTGATTGAGACCGAGAAGGAAGAAGCCATCATCTCAGAAGTGGACAGTGGAAAAAAAAACACAGGAGGCTACCCTTGCCAGCAGAACCTGACTTGTGCATGGACTGTATTACTGTCAACTGTATTCAGTCTGGACTTTTTAAAGTGCCTGTGGACTGAGGTCATTTCTGGAATAATCAACAAACATGGATAAGTGTAAAGTTTATCACATCCTTGGGTTAATTATTGTTAAAATACAGTGTCGTAGTTAAAATCAAGACTTTTTTTTTGATTCATTATTGAGTTCATTCATACATTCCTGGAGTTGATAGCACTGGAACATTTAAATACAAAAAGAAAAAACCTCTATAACAAATTTCGGGCCATTTCTGCAATGACGTCCAAGACACACAAGAGAAGGATACTGTGGTTCATCCAAAAGCATTAATGGAGTATACATGTATTGTCCAGATGCTTCCCTGATCAAAACAAGCATGAACATGCCAAAAACACAGAAGTACATTAGAGTTCCAGTGGAAATCCAGGATCAGATCAAAAAATTAATCTTCAAAAAAGGGTTTTATGCATTATTACATTTTCGATGTACAACTCACACACTGAACCTTTGTTTCATAAATTCAAAATTTTAAAATTTCAGACCTTGGACCTATTCCTAACCGGTCTACTCATGTATAAAGTTAAATTCTTTCTGGCTCCTCTTGTATTCCGAAAATTATTTACTGAAGTCTCAACAATTCATAACTATGATACTAGACAAAGACAAAATTTTTATATACATCCTTTCAGGACTAATGTAGGAAAATTTGCAATAACAACTCACTGACCTCATGTATGGAAACCAGTGCCAAATTTTATACAAAATGCAACCTCAATTACTTTATTTAAAAAACGTCTCAAATTGTACATTATTGACAATCAGTGATTAATAGATTAATTGATATTATTGTCAATGTTCTTAGTAGGTGATTTTTGTTTGACTCATGTCCTTGTTTATGTGCCCTCTCAGTCTCACAGACAGAACTGAAAGGAGCATGAAAAGAACAGGGTTATCAATGTCAGCAATAACTTTGCAGACTGCAAGATATCAGCATGGTCAATCAATACCCATTATTTTGTTCAGTGTGTTTCACACTAAGAATAAGGCCCTGTTGGTAATTCTGTGATAGGAAGACATGATAAAACTTTTATCAATATGTGATGTGAACCTCAAGATTGAATTGTGTGTTGCATTGGCAAGACATTTAATCTTGGAAGAGACATTTCTGTCAATGATACTGCACTTAAGGTAGTGACCTAGTGAAGACAAATCAAGTATTCCACAGTTTCATTTGCTGTATCCTCTTCAAAATTGAATTTAAACACCATTTAAGTTATATGTTTCCTGAACGAAGAGAATGGGGGGAGTGCAACAATGGCAATTATTTTTGCTTAAATACAATATTTAAAGAAATATGACTAATTACATGAGCATTTAAATTCTAATTAAAATTCTAACTTTCCAAAAAAATTGTAACTGACATTAGTAGTGCTGAATCAATAATAGTTTGGTGCCAAATGGAAGAGTTAGGTATGTATTGCAAAAAGGTGTTTCATTTTTCATGTTTCATATTTATTTATTTTTAAAATGGTTTATTCAAATTTGGTAATAAAATTTTAAAATTAAAATTTTAATAAACTATGCTTTAATCAGTTATAACTTGAAAAATATTGATGGTAAGACAAAAGCAAAACACCTTTTTGGAATACATACCATACTCTTCCATGTGGCACCAAAATAATTTATTTTGCATTATTAGTGTCAGTTCCAATTTTTTCAAAAGTTAGAATTTTAATCAAAATTTAATTGGTTGTGTAATTAATTATATCTTTTGAGATTTTGAATGCAAGCAAAAATAACTGTCAACGTTGTATCCCCTCTTTCTCTTCTTTCAGGAAATACATAATTTTGATGGTGTTTCAATTAAATGTTGAAGTGGATTAAACAAATAAAAGTATGGAGCACTTGATTAGCTTTCATTAGATCGCCACCTTAAACGGCAGCTAGTGCAAAAAAAAAAAGCAGCCCAACAAAATCCAATCTTTTTTTCGCATGATCTTATTACACGACACATCACTATTATATGTCTATTGAGACTTCTTTTCTTGTATTGCTTCCCATAAGTCGCTGGAACAGCAGTCCAACTTAATAGCGGGAATAGATGATGAAAAAACCCATAACCAATGCAGCGAAACATGCTCTGCCTACAGCAACACACATCCCCTGCAGTCACTGTTTGAAAAACACTGCAGAGGATTTCATCAAAAAGAAAGTTGTCTCAGTCTGCCCGACAAACGGTGTGCAACGACTTGTTCAACCTGAGTAGTGCCACATAAGCTGGTGACACCATGATTTTCTCTCATGCACAAAGAAGTAAAAAACACATGCTGGCAGATGGAAAACAGACTGATTGGTTCATAGGGCATGCTGATGAACGCCTCATTCCTCTGCTCAGAGATGGTGTACAGTGGTACCTGCTGTATGTGGCCACCCCTTCTGCCATGAAAAAGTGACCACATACAGCAGATGACCTGTCACTGCAGGTAGCTTTACAAAAGAAACTGATTCTTGTGTCCCAGCAAGGTGACCACAAAAAGCAGTGTGGCTGCTCACGGCATACAGCAGGTACCACTGTATATGAACCAAACAGGAAATTTGCCACCAGATTTCAGGGAATAAACAACAATATGGAGCCCTTAAATCATGTATTGAAACCTGCCACCGGAGTGGAAAGCCAGAGCTCATAACAACTATTGGGAAGTTGAGTGAGTGCAGTAAAAAGATATCCACCAAGCTGTTGTGGGGAAGGGTAACTACTCACTCAGTAAAGATTATGTTCAGTACAAGGTGGCCCCAGAAACACAGACATTTATGACAGAGCAGCAGCAGAGAAAAATTACAGTAAAGTTGATAACAGATAAGAACCTGGGTTCAGTCCTGTCTACACATGGCTGTCTCCTCATTAAGACTACCCCATTAGCAGATAAAAAACCAGGGCAATTAAAAACAAAGAGAACAGAGACAGGTCTCACTCCATTGATGGGCACAAGCATTTCAAGTTTGACACAAGATCACACTGTATGGATGTCTCATTTGATGGCTGAACTGCATCGCATCAAAAAGTGAATAGACATTTCCACACAAATCTATCACTAATATTATGCTCACCATAATGTTGAAATTACAGAAATTTGTACTTTTTTTAAAACCGTTTCTTGTATAGTTTTACATGTATTTTGATACTTGTGATCCCTATTTTTCTGCATACAGTATTTGTAATCTGTCTTGTTTAAGGAGCCCCTCTGGCCGAACTTTGCAGTCCTCGCTTTCTGTGCGAGGGTATGGGGTTCAACTCCCAGCCCACCCAAAGGGATTCCTCCCTGGCTCTTCACATGCAGTGACCACTTAACTGTTCAAAGGCTTAGTGGGATATGTTTGGGTTACCTGTGCCTGGTTATGTCAGTGGTGATGACTCAGAAGTGGCCGCTTGAAATGAAATGAAATGCACTCACACCCCCACCCCCACCCCCTCACACACTTGTGTGAATGGTTGATTGAGTGGCATGTGGAAGGCAGCCCAGGGAAGATGAGCATCAGCTTACCAGGTTTATACCCTCTATAAGTAAGGTCTACTACAACTGTTTGACTGGATAATACTTTGTCATGTATTGTTTTAACTCATTCCATACCAGTCCCCGATTTTTCAGTATTTATTATCCTAGATTTAAGAGGACAATTGCATATTTAAATTCTTCATGAAAAGAGCTTTCGTTCAAGTACCAACATGCCTATAGTCTTAAGTCAGTGGTTCTGGCACTGCCTGGCAAGTCATGCAGTAGCTGCCATAAGGGCAGCTGCAGCATGACTTGCCAGGCAGTGCCAGAACCACTGACCAAGGCATGTGACCATAGTATGGAATGAGTTAAATTGGGATGCACTGGTAGAAAGATTTGTGCTATTTTTCTACTATCTAAGCCATTTTGTGTACAGTTATATGTATATTTCAACATTTGTAATGCACATTTTTGCTACTGTCTATACAGCTATATATCAGGTGATGATTTTTTGTACCCAGGTAACCCAGGTGACTGGTATTGACATACCCACGTACATGTACCCTTAGGCATTAGCCACTACATTATATCCAATATCAAATCAGAAATAGTAAGGACACTTTACTCAAATCACATGTAATAAAATGTCAACACTCATAGTTTGAACAATTAGCATTTATTGCAGTTTTTTCTAAATCTGTAACCCTGCCAAGTATGCAGAATTGATTGTTCCTCGAGATTCTCAGGGCTGGGTGAGGCATTTATGTTTCTGTTTAGTTATTTCTTTCGTCTATTTAGTTGTACAAAAAGTATAAGCGTGTACAATGAAAAGGGTATGCCACAGAGTTGTTACACACTAATTTTATTTCACAGGTAGCAATTACTCAATTTGGATACCCACCACACTTACCTGACTGAGCTCAATTATATTCATCATTTTCTATCAATTGGCTTTTGTGTAAAGAGCCAACTCTTTTTAGGTTTTTTCCTGACTATGAACTGGACAAATATCAAGATTCACATTAGCAAAATTTTCCACTAAAAAAATTTTGTTTGTATCATTCAAGTCGTGACAATTGAGTAATCTGGTCAATTAAAAAGGAACTTGCAGGCATAGGAACAGGGTTTGTGTTTTATTTATACCCTCAAACAGATTATAATGACGATTTTGAGCTTGAAAAGTTAAATTTAAGTTTTTGTTGTCATGTGAAACTTGACTAAATATTATTTGACCCACTAAATATATGCTCTGGAGAGTTTCATATTGTGATGCCATTTCCTTTGATGCAATTGAAGGCTGAGTGACGCTTGATTGGGTTTTCAATTTTGGGTGATGTACAGTGTACATATGCCTGATACCCTAAACATGTTTAGGAATTTGTTTTAAGAAGTTCTACCTATATGTGCCAAATAATTCTACTGTCATTGTACTTCACTGATTTTACCCATTTCCTTTTCTTGATATGCTACCAGCATGAGTGATTAGCATCATATTAACTAATTATAAATAGTGTTTTATTGACCACACCCCTAAGTTTGGTGGGGAGGGGTTACTAATCCTTTCCTCCTTAAAAAGACCAAAACTGGCCGGTGGTCAAATGGCATCTGATTTTAGTGTTTTCAACTAATTTCAACACTAATGGAAAACAATTTGACTGAGAATTGTAAATGAAACCCATCAAGATCGCATGCCCCAGGTCAACAGTTTTCCTTGACATAGGTTGGGTACTTAGTACGGAACCCATGTCAGGGAAAGCTGTTGACTCAGTCTTAATTCATAGGGGAAAAGGTTAAAAATATGACACACTAAGTCTTATGTTCTATTAATGTAAAATGCTAGTAGTAGTAATAATATCAATCTATAAAATGTTGCAACTGTGAAGATTTTTGTTTCAAATGTATCTCCTTCAGATTATCATGATTATGAGCTAAAACCATGGTGCCTTCAGTTTTTGCATCTCATCAAGGATTAAATGCAGTCATTTATCTTTTAATTTCTTACAAATATTCTGTTCAATTGTGTTTGGAAGTCATAATTGCGCATTGAACTATGCTGGGATTGCAATCTGGCTATATATATATATATATATATATATATATATATATATATATATATATATATATATATATATATATATATATATATATATTTATATATATATATATATATCTGTGTGTGTGTACAATTTTGAGTAAACTTAACACAGTGAAACCTGTTTTGAGAGACCGCCCCTAAGGCTGGCCAAAACATGGTCACATAAAGCAGGTGGTCTCTCAATAGAGGTACAATAACAGGAAAGGTAGCAAAAGGGACATAGGAAACATGGTCTGAAAAGGCAGGTGGTCTTTCATCACAATGGTCTCTCAAAACAGGTTTTACTGTATATCAAGTTCTGTCATACTCTATAAATATAAAATTAAATTAAATTAAACAGAGAGACAGACAGGGAGGAGAAAACAGGGACCTGTCTCATATGACATGTCCAGTGAAGAGTTTCAAGATTGTTTGCATATAGAGCCTGTATGTCATGTTTTATCTGAGATTTTGTAATTCAGCTTCCAAAAAAGAACTTATAAATAGGAAATTCAATTTTGTTTGTAATAAATCATGAATTGCATCCGCTTAATGTGCAATCTGATGAAATCCAATGCAACTCTGTGGAATCCAGTGTCAGTCCCACCAGAACTTGGGGACGGACTCTGTAAGGCAAGAGGGAACCCCCAGCGCACAAGCCAGTACACAAAAAAAAAAAAATGGAATTGTTTGTGTATTTCATACCTATTTATTGTTCGGTTATTACCCGTAGTAAATGCCATGGGGAGAAATGCACAATGCACTGCCTTACAACATAGAGCTACCATCTCGTGATAGCTCCATCCTTACAAGAAAAGAGCTTGCAATTTGTACTTTAATGTGTATTCACCTAAATACACAACCCAACACACACACACACACACATCTGAGAATTCTGAAAGCCAACTCACATTGCCATTGGGGCTTTATTCTGTATTCGGGCTTTATTCCTTATGTGGCTTCCTTTCCAAGGTTTCCCTCACAAAAAAATTGGTGGGCTTGAGCTGTGCATTAATTCGCATTGTCCATTGAATTGGAAGTTAAACTAATACTTCATATATCTATTACTTTTGTGGCCAATGAAATACAATTGTGAGAATTCTTGAAGAAGTGACACACCTACATGTACCATGGCATGCAAAATTCAGACACATAGTTTCTATACGCAGTGGTTTTAAGTTACCGAGTGTTGGGCAGGATTTGATATTATACTCTCTTTTGGTGTCACACCAGACCGTTCTATCACGTTTGGCTTCTGTGGAAGGGCACCATTGTCTGAACGTGAAAATGTCACCAGTTGACGCACGGTCATCATTCACTATTCTGACATCAGTCATCACTCACTTGTTTTACTTCAGCCTGATGGGGTTTCGGTCCTGCATTAATAGCTTTCTGGGGCCGCTCAGACACGTATTTTTTACTCATTTAATGGACAGGCCTTTGAAGTAACAAACTTCACCCACCTGGTACCCCTTATCTTCGTCGCTACTCCAACAGCACCCCATCTTCTGCTGGTGTTTTGTTCTGGGATGCTATTAAACTTCGCTTTTCAGGCCAGGCCTCAGAACTGTCATGTGACCTGTAATCATGCTACCCCGCATATTAAAGTGATTCATGTTACTTTTGTCCACATACAAACGTATCATAAATGCTATAACTATGACATAGATTATGCTTGTATTCAATTTTCTATAATTTTGATATTCTTTTAGAAAATTTTAAGAAGTTTGACATTAAGACAATTTTGCGCGGGATTATTGTTAGTCAAGATGGCTGCGCCCATGTGTAGGCCCACGAGAAAGATATTTTGCGAATTTTTGCGCTGTTCACGTCAGAATCAAGGACATTTGCGATGTAAACATGCGACAGCTGCATCGATAAGGGATATTTTACAGAAGGGAGTCACCAAAAAATCGCAGCAAGTTGCCAAAGTATGAAATTTTCAGCATGTCATAGGACTCAGAGTTTGACAGTTGTCAATGTCACTCACTCACTCATCAATGCCAGGTTGTGCCACTTGTGGCTGATTCAGAGTTTCACTTAGACTAGTAACTTAATGATTGTGACAGGAGGTCACAGTCAATGGCACTGGCAAGCGACCGGGGGGGGGGGAGAGAGAGAGAGGGTGGAGTCGGAAGTAGGGAAGAGCGGGGACGAGCCGGTCCCTGTGAAGAATAAGCATAATATGCTTATTCTTCACAAGGACCTGCTCGTCGTTGTGCGCATTTTACTGATTTGCCCGATCCACAGATTGCGCAGCGCATTTGTATTGACGGTTCGCGCACACATCGATGGATAGAGCACCGATCCCTGGATGGCGCAGTGCGTTCCTCTGATGGGGATAATGTACGTCTTGTACGGGCCCCTGTGCAAATGTGGCCATACACATAGTACAGTATTATCAATACATTATCCAAGATACTTCAGAGACAGGTCCAAGTTTGTGGCCACATTTCTGGCCACTGTGGCCACATTTTAAAAAAGATATAAACCGAAGTTTCCACAAGAGTCTGCACCTCCAGCAGGGATATGTCCATGACTGATACATGCCACTTGCTTTGTTCCGTAACTTTCACCCCAAGAACTGCGTATCTATATTATAATTATGGGTGTATGACACTTCGTCGAATAACCTTCGGTCGAATAACATTTTCGTCGATGGATAAATTCGCCTACCCGACAATTGGTTGAATGTAACTTACGTCGAATGTACAGTAGGGAGAATGCACTTTTCGTCGATCTACCTTTTGGTCTAAATTTGTCTGAAATTCGTCTAAAAGGGGTCAAAAAAAAGGTCGACGGAATAAGGCTGTCCGAATGCACTTGCAGTACACGCACGGCGATGGGCACAGTTCGTCTGTATCGTGCAGGCTCAATCGCTCCACAACTGCCTACCTCACAGAGTATGCAAGACTGTAATGCATATATATATATATATATATATATATATATATATATATATATATATATATGCATTACATATATTCCCCCCAAGAAGAACTTTAACTGTAGAAATAAAATTCTCTCGGCAAATTCTCTCAGAAGTAGCTTCTCTCGAGGATTTTGCTTTGGTTTTCATATTGGACACGGCCATCTGCACTCTACTTTCCCCGTCATCGGGCAAGTGGTTGTGCTCCTTAAGTTTAATGATTGCCAGGTCAAGTTGGGATACAGCACGGCCTGTGCAAGAACGATCTTCACATCTCCAGTAAATTTTTTCTTTATTTTTCCTATCCTTAGTGTAGCGATACCCACGAAAGGTTAACTTCATGCCACCCCGAGTGCTTGGGTATGTGGTACCATACCCGATCGCTCCACCGGTAGCTCCTTATTCGTCAGAAGACATGTCGAAATGAATGTGAAGACCAAAGCAAAATCCTCGTTTATTTAAATCAAGGCCAATAGAAACAATTAAATAGCCTATACAATGTCCCAAGTTTATTACCTCGACAAAGAAAGGTAATGAGAGCGGGAGAAAGTAAGTAATTGTTTTTCAACAGGTTGACCTGTCGACGAAAGTGCATTAGACCAAACTGTCATTAGGCAAAATTGTCTCAGACGAAAAGGGTGTCAGACGAACAAGTCTGTAGGCAGAATGTAGCATCGACGGGATGACAGTTCGACGAATCGGCATTCGACGAACTGTCGTGCACCGTACGATTATCGTGCTCTAGATCATCCACTGAGACCAACAATGACAGTAACATAGACTAATGAGCGGCTTAATTTGGAAATTGTATTGTCCTACCAAGCCGTATTTACTTTACTTTATTCCATACAGAAGCACCCTGGCCTAGTGGTGATCCAAAAATGCCCAGCACATCCTCACCCCACTATTTATTGCCTTTATTCCGTTATGGTCCCTTAATATGTTGTAGGCATAGCCTAAGATGCGAGCATCAGCATTACATAGTATTGATAATAACATACGTGGATCAGGCAGTACAACCTGGTCGTTAGGTCCCTCTTGCAGCCATTTACTAAACCAGTCTAGAGGGGCAAGGCTGTAGTACCATGAGCAGCTGAACGAATTATCTGCAGTAGCCTTTCCTTTTCTTAGTCACTGTTCCACAAATTGTTGTTTGCAAGATCTTTATATCATCATTGAACTACTGCCGTATCCTGTGACAGAGACGTAGTGCGTACGGAGGGTGATTGTTGGATTCTCATGTGACAACACCAAATCTATGCAGGCTTTGACAACATGGCCTTTTTGGGCCCCTGGGGGATAAGTGTGACTGGAAGTTGCGATCTAGAAGGCCCAAGAAGCGACCTGGTGACTGCACAGTGTGCAGATATTAGTAAGGTGAGACGCAACATGCGCAACAAATACATACTTTGGGATGTTTATTCAGGTTACCCTCACACCTGTCAAGTTTTTATATTAGGTGGTAACCCATTTCCAGCCCCAGAAGCGTGTTTGCCAGTTTTACGTTCCCACGAGGTGTTAACAATCCAAGTGGGTGAGTCACTATCATTTATTACACTCTGCCAACAATGTTTTCTGAAGCCCAGTTATGAATTTTGACATGATTTCCATACAGGCTGATAAGTTTGAGAGTTGGGTGTTAATAAAACTGCGACAATTACCCGGGATGCCTAAAAAAGGCAATGGCTGTGCGCATGCGCAGAAGGGATGATCAAGAAAATCAACTTCGTTGGATAGATACTGAGTACTCTTCTGATTGGATAATTTACCCATCTCTTATATCCTATATTCAGATGTGTTTATGGTAAGAGCTTGCTATTAAAACGGCCCCGGAAAAGCTGGTGACACTTGACACGCCACTCAACAGATACCACTCACTGCAGTGCATGGAAAGCGCAGCAAAGACATGAGCATGGTGTGTGTCCTACCACTCTTCACAAACAAATCAAGAGAAAATGCAGTGCTATCCATCGATGTGTGTGCAAACTGTAGATCCATAGAACGCGCTGCGCAATCTCTGGCTCGTGCAAATCGGTAAAACGCGCACAACACGCATATGATTCCTATGTCCCTGCTCAGTTTCTTGGATTGACTGTGACATCACATCCTGTGGAAGGCTGTGCATGCCATAAGCTGGTTGAACACAGTTGTCATGATCTGTGAATAGGTAAGGCTACGATCAGCTGGTTCATGTGGGTTTCTTAATAGACGGCTTTGTAGGCTGGCGGGCTAGGTATGTGCATTCCCATTAGTTTCCATGGTAATTTGCACCTATGTAACATGAAAACCACTCCACCAAATTTATTGTGGTAAATAGTTATATATAGTTAAGGTACTCCAGTAATTTTGGTAACTTTTGCTGCAAAACTATGCAATGAATTGAAAGTTACTTTAACCTGGGAGGAACCACTAACATTAGTGATTCCTCCAAGCTTTTACCATGGACCTATAATATGTGATTATAGGTCCATGCTTTTACATGTATAGAATCTAGTAATGGGAATACACACATCTAACCCACAAGAATGTTGTATATTCAGCCAAATACACATACAATTGCTAATTGCAACCTCCTGAGGTGTGTGTATTCCTTATTTCGAAATGCGACAGTTATTACACTATTAAGTTGCTTATTGAACAATGGCAGCTTTATGATAACCACCTTAAGGGTCAACTTCTTTGCTCCAATATATGTGACAAAATGGGGATATAATGTGAAAAAAATTGTCACCACTCGGCACACATCAGGATTCTCACATTGTCATTTAGTAACAAAATGACCAGGTATTCAGTCAGGGCTGCCAACCATCCTGTATCACCTGGGACAGTCGTGGATTCAGGACCCTGTCCCACCCATCCAGTTTCATTGTATTTGTCCGGATTTGAAAAAAAAAAAATCATATAATATTACAGAGATATGATCAGCCAAAGAAAATGGAGCCACACAGCTTACTGCAATTTCCATATATTTCTAGGGTATTATGTACCATGAACACTCAGGTGCTGTGTTTGTCTATGATTATACTTTGTACAAGGAAATTGTAGTTAATTATATGATGTGTGTTATTAGCTCCAGTTAACTGAGTTTAAATTACAGGTTTTATGAATTTTAGCTTTGTGTATTTATTTGAATTCAAAAATATTGTGCAGTCTTTAAAAGCACTGGTACATCTTTGTAGCAGTTGAGAGATTAAATTTGATGTTAAGATATATAGATGTGTGGGCTTTTGTTTCTTTGTGTGTTTTTTTTTTTTTTTTTTTTTTTTTTTTTTTTTTGCAATATGCAAACCAATATAGTGGACAGGAGTGCAATTATTTTGTCCCCAGAATGCATCAGAAAGCACCATTTTGCTTGTGTATTTCAAAATGTTTCTGGGGGGTGGGGAGAGGGACATGCCGCTGGTACCCCGCTGGATGCATTTTGCACCGTTAAGACCCTCATTGTACATTTTGCGCACTTTGTCCTGGATTCAAAGTTTCCAATTATGGCAGCCATGCGGTAAAGTAATGTTAGCTGGTTGTTAAACAAAACTAATTCAAAATTTTTGCACTTAAATGTACTCACTTCCTGTATTTTGTTGACATCACATGTACATGTAGACTAATAGGATATTTTCTAGATAACCACTTGAATTAAGACTGAGTCAACAGCTTTCCTTGGCATGGGTTGCTTCATGCGCAACCCATGCCAAGGAAAGCTGTTGACCTGGGGCACGTGATCTTAATTGTTCTCACCAATAAGTCTCAAGCAAATTGCTTGTCATTACTGTTGAAATTAGTTGAAAACACTGAAGCAGACCACTGGTTTTGGGCAGTTTAGAGGGTTAATTTTTTTCTGTGGAATGGATATCATTTATTGTAGAACCTCAACTTGTCTGTTTCTGCAAACTGCCATGATCATTTCAATGTTAGTTCTAGAATTAAAAACAACAACAGGCACAGTTACATTAATGGTTCCTTAAGTCGTAGTGCCAATATGAAGTGGAGTATGACAGAAATTTGTATGATAAAGATGAAAAATGCTCATTTCAATAAGGAAAGTCCATGGGTCTATGTTTGTTAAAAGTTCATACAAAATTGTAGTCAGGAATGAGATGTGGAATTTTTCGACTGTGTCTTAAGGAGTTCAAGGCTTGGGTAGGTTAGGATTGGGTAGGTAAGGATAGGGTGGGTTAGGCAACTGCAAACTTTTTTCCCCTGGGATTTAATACTTTCATGAGGGAGTTTTGAAAACTGACAAGGCATCATATTTTATTAAAATGCTGGTGGTGACTGTGATGTCAGAGTATTCTTCGTGGTGTACGTGTGGGTCATGTTCTTGTGAATGTTGATGCATGTGATAAACAACTAGATATGTGTAAAAAAAAAATGGTAACATGATGTGTTTTTCATATTCTAGGTGATTATTTGTGAATGTCTATACATACATCTACATAAAAAATAACTGTGCATGTGAAAAGAATTGATGTACATGATACATGTGTCTTTCAGTTTAGGTGTTCTCGGTAAAACTTGGGATTTGCTTTGAGAAGTGACATTATGTTGCCTTTTTCCATGTATTTCACTTGTGTGCACTATCTTTAAACATGATTGCGAATGCATATAATAAATTATAACATGCAGGTGCTAGTATGCATGTCCTACATATTACTTTTAGCTCTGCTGACCATAGGTCGTAAAGCTTATAGCATCATTCATGTCCGTCCGAAAATAAAATTTGTTCCATCACATTGGTATTGGAAGATGAATGTTGATGCTTTGGTAACTCTGGAATCTCTTTGCTGTCATTGTTGGGTTTGATATTTGTGAATATGGGTCATGTTTTTCTACATGAGTGTGTATCATACTAGAGACGTCTGTAAACTCTTGGTTTGTGAGCACCATAACTTTAAAAGTTTTGATGTTAGCCCAATATAACTTTCAGGACTTATAGGATGTATAAAAATCTATGTTCCTTTAGATATTGGCAGTGCCACGTACAATATTATGTAATGTAGGGGTCAAAATGTGAAAATCTTGTGAACACTCTAGCATCTTTAGTTTTTAATGGATCTTTACCAAATTTGGTTAGATTGTGTGGGAGGTCAAAGTGTAAGTTACTAGTGATACCAGTGGCACAAATTGGATTAGTTTTGCCAAATTAAGAGGATATATAGACCATGTCCAATGCTAGAATATTTTATAATATCAGTGACCTTGACCTATTTTTGTGAGGTCACCATGCCTGTAAAGTTGAAAAGGTGATTTTGTAATGGCAGGGTGTCGCTTGGACATCAATGGCAAAGAGAATTGAGCCTCCAGATCAAAATTGAATTTGAATCCATAATACATAAAACTGTACTTGGTAACCTACCTTTTGGGTCACTGTGACCCATAAATTATGGAACTTGGTGCTTGTCCAAGTTTATTGTTTTTCTTCAATAACTTGAAAAGTTTTTACCCGATTTGAACAAGCAGACTATATATATGGACAGCTGGGTGTGGAGCGTGTATTTTGAACATAACAATTTTTAAATCCAAGTTGAAAGTCCAGGTCAAATGACTAGTTTGAATATAGGGATCGTCTCATGAATGCTCTGCACTTCACAATTTTAAAGATAGGCCCACATAACTTTTCGGAGTTATAAAGTGTATAAAAAACTTTGTCGACATCAATGTTGGTGGTGCCACCTATAGTATTATGCAATATACAGGTCAAAATGTGAAAATCTTATGACTATGCAATACCGTTCACAGTTTTCAAATTAGCCCAATATAACTTTCAAGACTTATATGGTGTATGAAAATCTAGTCTCATTCCGATATTGTTGGTGACGCAAGATGTCACTGTTTAGATTACATATAACCACATGTCAATACGCTGCTGATTTTTAGGGGTGGGTACGCTCAGTGAGAGTCCACAAAGAGGCTGCCTTTGTCCACATTAATGATGGATCAACGCTCAAACATCTGCAGATTGTGACCACACCACAATCAGTGGGAAGGTTAGTGCATTACACATTAACCCTTTCAGTGGTAAGTTAGGTACAAAGTGTCCTACTTTCCACAGCAAGCTGTTGGTGCCATGCTTGCTGGATATATAAATGGATATATGATATTCCGTATTCATCTTAATAAGGGCACAGTGCGCTAGGAAAAAATTCCATCCACAAAAGCTGAAAAAAAGCGTAGATTCTAAGTGTGATAATAAATTCTACCACTTGCTTGAAAACTATGGGATTTTTTTTGGGGGGGGGCGTGCTTATTAGGGAGTGTGCGCTTATTAAGATGAATACGGTATTCAGAAATATAGGCATGCTGGTACATTGTATTTGAATGAAAAGACTGACATTCAATTTGAAACTCCGATGAGCATAACAATCAACATATTGTGATTAGAACAGAGAGTTAATGCTTTGGAAGAAGAACAAAAGTATGACACTGTTATGTTAACTGTTTAACAGTAACTTAAATCTCAGAACTTTTTATTTAATGTGTTTTCTAATTTTCTGGTCATTATAATAGTGACAGCAAATTGTTAACATTTATTTTAAATCATTACAAATTCTCAAATTTTGATTATTTTATCACAGCTAATTTTGACATGTCTAATGGCTATAGTTATTATCAAACAATCAATGGTTCAATTTTAGAGATTGGGGGAGGGGTTATGCCAATACATAATAATACATTTCATTTGTTACCACCCTTTGTGTCAATTATATGGTCCGAAAAGAGGTAGCCTCACTTTTGAGATAAGGTAATTTCCAACAGCGAGGCAAGCATTGGTCCTGTCAAGTGCCAGTACATTTGCCTGCTAAACAGACCAATCTCCAAGTTTGCTCCACTCCACTTGGTCTGTTCATTGACGACGTGACTAATGTTTTAGTGGTGAAAATGTTACTGCATCTTTAACCCTTAGACCGCTGACTTAAGACTGAGTCAACAGCTTTCCTTGGGGCACTTTGCACGCAATGGGTCTCGAGGAAAGCTGTCAACAAAGGCTTCTTTTTGGCTTTAGACTAGGCTTGCTGGTATTTGAATGAAAAGGTATCTCCCAGAGGAATTTGAATATTTTAACCAACATATTTTTAATGGTAAGGAGAAAATGACTATAGCCGTGATTAGCACTTCAAGGGTTAATTGACGTGCGTGTATTTTTGGTCAACTTTTTTGGTTCATCAATAAAGACATGGGTGACAGTGCACTTTTTCACCCGGACTATAAATAAAATCCTATGGCCCTGGGTCAGACCAAGGGTGGTAGAGTTAATAAAGATTGGTCTGCCTTGAAGGCAAGCCAGTACATGCACATGTACCCAAAATTACATGGCAAGTTGTCCTCCATGACTGTGGTCTTTATCTGCAGATTGTGATGTTGCTTTACATTTCAGTACATTGACATATGGAAGTTGTGTAGAAGCTGAAGGGGAAATAATACAGAGTGCACATTCAGGACAGTCTGTTGAATTGCTGGCCAATAGAATTGCCATCTTGGGGTCATGTGACCAGGAAGTAAGTGCATCAGGATTATCAATTAATCAGAATGCAATTGCCAGCAAATTTGACCTTGAAAGCTACATGTATTCCCCTGAGTGTTCAGTCTGCATTTGGGCTTCGTGGTTTGTGTTTGGAGTACAGAAGCACTGGAAATGTTTGAGATAGACTTTCTCAGTGCTAGAATTACATAGCTTCAACATGTTCAACTGTTTAGCATGTAGCAAAAAATTGCACTTTAGAATGCAGATTTGAATATCATTCAGTGACTATAGTGTAGCAAAGGGTCAATTTTGTACAGCTATTTGTAATGCAAACCTGGTCATTTCAGGTGCTCTTAATAAGTAAGGTCAAGATCAACTGGTTCATGTGGGTTCTCAGTAGGGGGCTCTGAAGGCAGGCAGGCTAGGTATGTATTTCCATCAGCTGCCATTGTAATTTGCACCTTGTAACTTTAAAACCACTCTATCTAGAAACACCATTTTTCTTTGTGGTAAATGCTTGTATATAGTTAAAATGGTCCTGTAAATTTGATAACCTTTGCTACAAAACAAGTCAAAGTATTGAATGTTACTTTAACATAGAATCCTGTGGGAATACACACCCCCAGTCCACAAAATGTTTGTATATTGGGTTGTGTATTCAGCCATGGAGCAATTCAACTAGCTTAATTGCTCCACGATTCAGCCAAATACACATAAAATTGTTAATTGTGGCCTGTCTTATTGGTTGCCATGGTGACTGTCATTACAAGTGTACTAGAAATAAAAATGTAATTCAGTCTGCAGTGGTGGCAGTTAGGAAATAATGTCCATGTTGCATTCACCTTTCAAAATAACTAGGAAATACTAAAACAAATCTGCCAGCCCTGTACCATGTAAAACATATATGTGGGTCTATACTTTTTTATAGGTAGACAGACAGGTAAACATTTGTGTGTTTTTTTGCACAGAACAGGGTCATTTATCAGGGCTTTACAATAAGGCAAGTTCTATTGTCTGAGACAAGTAGCTTTCCAGACAGGACAAAGAAAAAATTGGACATTGGACAGGTAACAAAAATCCCGAATGTCAAGCCCTGATGGTATCAGCAACATTGCCTTTAGACAAACAAAAGTTTTGTCTCATTATCATCAGTTCCTTTGATAGTGATGTGAAAAAAAAATAATAAAAATTTTTAATCAGGCATATGCACAAGGGATGATAATATACTGAAATAAACAGGATTCTTTCTGTAAGATGGTGGTTGTAGGATTTATTTAGCAAGTATCCTCTGCACAGTAATCTAAAGTGAAAACTACAGTATAAGACAACTCAGATCACTTTTTAGCATTAGCATGGTGGGGCTTACATCATCATGCTGTCATACCAACAACGGGAGAAACTTGCATGATGGCACCAGCATTTCCTGTATGGTTTCCAATTGTGTCTCTCAAGGCATGTCACATGCACATGCACTGGCTGCTTGTACATGTAGGAAGAAAGGGAGGGGGGGGGGGGAATTTTCACAAAGTTGCCACATACATGTTTCATATCCAACCATGCCTATAGAGGGGTGGGGTGAACATCACATCATCCATGAGACCCTTTCCTGTAACTTGACTTTCAATTTCAGAAATACCCGTTCAAGTCCCGTCAGCGACACCCAGCAGAGTATGTGAGAGAACACCTTCATCTGAGGCCTCGCACTAACGCCTTCGGAGCTTTATTAAGGGTCCGAAACGAAGCCACTCAGGCTCTGCATGCGTTTTTTCAGGTAAGTTTATGGTCAACTTTGTGTGTGTGTGTGTGTGTTATCTTTCTTTCATCTGGGGTTTGCAAAACTCCTGCATGTCCAAAATACAGTTTCACTGGTTCTTTTCTCTGAGCTATATTATAATCGCAAAAATTTTGTCAGCCGCAATGTAAAGACAGTTGGCCCAAACAAGCTCATTGCTATGAAACACTGTATGGGATATGAGCAAATACGACTGAGCAAGAGTCATAACAGGGAGGCAGTGTGACTAGTATGGAAGCTAACGGCTTCTCGTCAGGATCAACTGTTAAAAACCACTGATGATGGCTCTTATATATTCCCCAGGGCTATCTACATTCTTTTCCATGTGAAGCACATGTTTTTGTTTACTTATGGATGTAACTTGCTGTCAGTGACAGAGTTATCACCAATAGGATTCAAAAATGAGGATTTTTGAAGGGAGAGGGAGTTTCCAAATATGGAAAGTCCAGGCATTCCCCCAGCTGGATCAGCTGGTGCTAAAATTAGGCTTGGTTGGATCAGAGAAGCTGGGGGGGGGGGGGGGGGGGGGCTGATGTCCTGGATAGGGACAGCAGTAAAAAACAGGTCACTTCCTGCATGTAGAGGTTTGCATTTTTTTTATTTTTGACACACGTTATGTGTCAAAATATGGGGGATAGCAAGCTAAAAACATTAAAATTGTGGCTTAGGACCGAGTAAGAAATCTCACTTTCCCAGGATATCTAGGTGAAATGGTTCAATGGAGTGAAGTTGGTGCATCCAGTATTTTTCCCTCATCAGTCACAGATCTCTGCTGCTTGCTAATCTGGGAGGAGTTTTGATGTACTTTAAAATGTGAACTTCAAGGTTCAGCTCTCTAAAACCATTGGCCAGATCCACTTTAAACTTGGTGGCAATGTACGTTGGGTGGGTCTCTACCAAGTTTGTTCAAATGGTCACGCTTGAGTGATTTTTGGATTTTTTATGATTTTTTTTGGTTCTTTTTGGGCAAACCTTAAAAAATCTGCTTCTCCAAAACCGCTCACCCGATTGCTTTGATATCACATAGGAACACTCCTGGCGACTCCTGGTTCTTAATTTGTTCACCAGGTGGCGCTGTGATTTTTTTTGTAATTTTTACCTCAGCTGACTTGTCAGTCAGCTGAGGTTTTTTGAGGGTCTGTCGTCCGTCGTCCGTCTGTCGTCCGTCCGTCGTCCGTCCGTCGTCCGTCCGTCGTCCACAATTCACATTTTCGACTTCTTCTCAAAAAGCGTCAGCCAGATTCACTTCAAACTTGGTGGAAATGTGCCTTGGGTGGGTCTCTGCCAAGTTTGTTCAAATGGTCACGGTCCAGTGATTTTTGGATTTTTAATGAATTTTTTTGTTCTTTTTTGGGTAAATCTTAAAAAATCTTCTTCTCCGAAACCGCTCAGCCAATTGCTTTGATATTACACAGGAACACTCCCTGGGACTCCTAGTTCTTAATTTTTCACCAGGTGGCGTTGCAATTTTTTCCTAATTTTTTATGAATTTTGGTGTGTTATAGCTATTTTCGACTTCTTCTCCAGAACCGTCACTCAGATTAAGCTGAAACATGGTGGATATGTTCCTTGTAGAAGGGTCAAACAAAGTTGTTCACTATGTGGGAATGCTGCGGATTCCTGATTTTTAAAGATTTTTTTCAATTCTGGTACTTATCGGTCAATGCAGCTTTCCTATTGATTACTATGGAGGTCAATGGGCATTCTAATGCTAATTCACATTTTCTACTTCTTCTCCAAAACCGTCATCCAGATTGACTTCAAACTTGGTGGGGATACACCTTGAGTGGATCTCTACCAAGTTGTTCAAATGGTCACGCTCCATTGATTTTTATATTTTTTTTGAATGCACCTTTACTATTGATTACCATGTAAGTCAATGGGCATTCTAATGCTAATTTACATTTTCCTTTTTCTCCAAAACCATCATCCAGATTTGCTTCAAACTTGGTGGCAATGTACCTTGGGTGGGTGTCTGCCAGGTTTGTTCCAATGGTCATGTTCCAGTGAATTTGGATTTTTTTATGATTTTTTTTCAGAAATCTCTACAAAAGTTTTAATAGGAAAGTTTAACATGGGAATTTCTTGTCATGGTCATAACTTTAATAATATTGACCAGATTTACTTCAAACTTGGTGGGGATGTGCCTTGGGTGGATCTCTATCAAGTGTGTTCAAATGGTCATGCTCTATTGATTTTTGGATTTTTTTATGAATTTGTTTGTTCTTTTTTGGGGTAAACCTTCAAAATTCTTCTCCTCTGAAACCGCTCACCCAATTGTTTTGATATCGTTCAAAGACACTCCCGGGGACACCTAGTTCCCAATTTGTTCACCAGGTGGCGCTGCAATTTTTTTAATGAATTTTTTGTATGGTTTTGCTATTTTTCACTTGTTTTCAGAACTGTCCCTCAGATTAAGCTGAAATGTGATGGATATGTTGTTGTGGAAGGGTCAAACAGTTGTTTAGTAGGTGGCACTGCTTTGGATTCCTGATTTTTAAGGATTTTCAATTACGGTACTTACCAGTCAGTGGAGCTTTCCTATTCCAAAACCTCCAAATATTTTGTTAAACGCTTATTTAAAACGGATACATATAGTTTCAAAAGTTGTAGCAATTCAAATTATGCTAATTAGCAGCATTTACAATGTTTAAACTTGAATGTCTTCAAAACTAGTATAGATAGTGATGTCATTTCAACTTCTACTTGGGGGGTGGTTGACCATTGCGCACCTAATGAATTTAAAATAAAAGTTGTCACAATATAAATTATGCTAAATAGCACCATTAGAAATTTTAAATCTTGAATAACTTCAAAGCTATAATAGATAGAGATGCCATTCCAACTTCTACTCTTGTGTTATGGAATAGTTGTACATTACCATACCAATATGCTTTGAAGACACACACACTGATTTGCTATGCAGCAAATCATCTTTTCTAGTTTGTGTATGGTTTATTATGTCTGGGTGACAACCCAGACATTTTGTTTTTCCAATATCAATCCTGTACATTACAGTAGTTTTAGTGAGCAGTATGTTTAGCACTTTTATTTTTAATTAAAGTGTGTGTGTCAACACACACTTTATTGTTTTTCCTGAAATTCTTTATTTCTTTCTTTCTTCCTTCTTCTTTACCAGCAAATTTGTCCGACACTTTTCTCAGACACTATTATACATAGAAACTCCAAACTTGGCATGATTGTACCTCCATACAAGGAGTTTGACCGTTTGATACAAAGGAATGAAGATGTTTAAAATTATGCAAATTAGGGGCATTTGAAATTTTAAATCTTGAATAACTTCAAAAGTATAATAGATAGAGATGTCATTCCAACTTCTACTAGGGGGTTATTGACCATTGCGCATCTAATGAGTTCAAAACAAACGTTGTAGCAATTCAAATTATGCTAATTAGCAGCATTTGAAATTTTAAAACTTGAATATCTTCAAAACTATCATAGATAGAGACGTCATTTTAACTTCTACTAAGGGGTTATTGACCATTGTGCATGTAATGAATCTAAAGCAAAAGTTGTAGCAATTCAAATTATGCTAAGTAGCAGCATGTAAAATTTTTAAACTTGAATATCTTCAAAACTATTATGGATAGAGATGTCATTTCAACTTCTACTAGGGGGTTGTTGACCATTACCCATCTAATGAATCTAAAACAAAAGTTGTAGCAATTTAAATTATGCTAACTAGCAGTTTTTGAAATTTTCAATCTTGAATATCTTCAACACTATAATAGATAGAGATGTCATTCCAATTTCTACTAGGGGGTTGTTGACCATTGCATACCTAATGAATTTAAAATAAAAGTTGTAGCAATTTAAATTATGCTAAATAGCACCATTAGAAATTTTAAATCTTGAATAACTTCAAAGCTATAATAAATAGAAATGCCATTCCAACTTATACTCCTGTGTTATGGAATAGTTGTACATTACCATACCAATATGCTTTGAAGACACACACACTGATTTGCTATGCAGCAAATCATCTTTCCTAGTTTTAGTTACTTTTTAAGGTGTAGCCGATAAATAATTTTTTTTTAGTTTTCTTTTGATGGGGAAATTGTCACCGCAACTAAATGGAATTTTCACAAAAGATACTTATGCAGGTTATAAAATATGAGCCGTGACAGTTCCAAAAGATATATGGTTTGATTGGTATTACTTTGAAATATGGACAGTCTTTTGAAGAGCAGAACCTCTAACACACTAGAACTCAGCTTCACCACCTCAAAGGAAAATTGTTAAGTCATTCTAGACCTCTTCTTCATTATATTCTTTGAATGACGAAACTGGAGTTTGTTGAACTTGAGTAAATGTCGTGATGTGTTTTCAGAACTGTGGGTACTGCCTCGTGCACACACCAGTCATCACAGCCAACGACTGTGAAGGGGCCGGCCAAGTCTTTCAAGTTGAGGTAAGTGAAACAGAAGAGATGTCTTTATACCACATTATCCCTGATGCGTGCCCCACCCCTCTTAAGTGCCCATGCTTTTATGTCCGAGAAAATGCTAAAATTATGTGCTTAATATGAACTTGTACTATTTTTTTTTTTCAATGCCAAAATGGTGTTATAACATTAGAAACGTGGGTCAGAACTTAAGTCTCACATTCTGAAAATGTCCGGAGAGCCGAGGTTGGGTAACACTTTGTAGTCATGCCTGACCAAGGACTCACCTTTCTGTGTCCCTAACTGTGATAAACTGAGCAAACATCCTTTAATTTTGAGATAAAAATCTCAAAAAAATATTTAGTAATCAATGTGCTGGAGGTGTAACACGAGAGTACTAGGTACAATGAATATGAACATAATATAGTTTCCATAGGGGGTAATAGTATAAATAGAAATTAATTGGTTTCCAACATTCTCAATTTTGACAAAAATCACCAGACACAGGGTACATAAGCCTGGTAAATTGCCCGGACTTGAAAGTGTCAATCATGTTAGTAGAAATTATAGGATGTTGTTGTCGTCGTCATCGTCGCCGCCGCCGTCGTCATCATCATCCTACTATTACTGCTACTACTACTATTTTTAATCAAGGCGACTGGACCGCCTAGTAACATTGCCATGTGACATAATGACTCTAGCCTAGAGGCACTGGCAAAGGAGGGAGTAAAAATAAACTGAACCATTACAACTGGACACTCATGTAAAAGGGATTAGATATGCATGAGTTACTTTGTGTGGGGGTCATAAGCGAACATGTCCATATGTATCAATATTATAGTAATAGACCTATAGCATTTCAGTTTTGATGTCACTGTCGTCAACTATTGAATTAAATATGTTACATGCTCTTCGCTTTGCATTTTGTTGTAGCTGTTCCTACAGCCTGTCAACATTTTTTTATTCCAAGAAGTCTTTTGTGGTGCTCACTAACTTGCGTTCCGTGAAGTGTTACACCAGTCCACATTCTCATTGCATTTTATTGCAGCCAGATTGCTCCTGATCTCAAACGTAATATTTCCGTAGTGGATCCTTTTGTCTGGAACTGGAAGGATGAGTAGAGTTGTTCAAACTTTTGACATAATATGTTTCTCTTGCCAGTTGTAAAGGATAATATTTGTTCCCCAGAATGCATATGTGGCAAATATGTGTCCCACTCATGAATATACATGTGCATTATACACACTCCTCCCCCACCCACCCCCGGTGTGAACATTGATTTATTGTGTTTGCTAGTATTTTTTTTGCATCTTATTTATGTTTACTTAACATTTTTTTAGCTTACATTTAGCACAGCTTAGATTAGCTTAGTTTTTGCTTTGCTCAAGTTCAGTCTCTTCTTCCATTGAGTTTTTTGCAGCCTTATGTAGTTCAGTTGAGCATATGCTGATCACAGAAAATGTATATTAAATATTCCCAAGTGTGAATACCATATCCATAGAATAAACTTAATAACTGATAGTATGGTATTCGTAAGGGGAATTAATATTCCCGAATATTTGTTCCTGGGGGAACAGATGTTCTCTCCATGGGTAGCGAATATCTGGGGGAAACAAATATTCTCTGACAGCAGGACATGCTAAAGGTACCTCTTCTGTGATTTTGTCTTCAAAGACTTCTGCCCTGACTAACAATACTGTCTTGGGAGGCCACTTTCAAGGCTGCAAAATTATTTTCTCATTGTATTAATACCATTAATTCCACCATAAGAGACCACCTGTCTAATAAGACCACTTTACAAAAAACACAAAATGAGTGCAGTTTTTCAAGACAGGAACCACCACACCACATAATGTGACATCTGCATCTTCCATTGGGATGTTGTGAATGTGTCACAAAACTTTCCAAGTTGAATAAACCTTTTTCTTTGTCAATCATTACTCTGCACTTTATTGACCTTTTTACTTTTTAAATTCTTAAGTTGTAAATGTAGACTTCAGTTATGCAGTAACTTAAAAAAAATTTGAAATTACAAGCCCAGATTTTTGTTTTATCAGTATGATCAGTACATAATGAAAATCAGGCTATGACTTATGTTCTTGAGTTTCTATCCACTAAACAACACATAATATACAATATACTAGTTTATTTATGATACATATGTGCATTTTTTGTTCAGTCTGTCAAAAACATAAATGGTGGATGTTTTTTTTTTTTTATGTTGGTACACATGTACTAGTGAATGCTAGAGGCTGTGATGTAATCATTTATATTTAACACACAGACACATATATATATATATATATATATATATATATATATATATATATATATATATATACATGTGTGTGTGTGTATATATATATATATAAATATATATATATATATATATATATATATATATATATATATATATATATATATATATATATATATATGTCATAAGCACTTTATATTTTCATTCAGCCAGCCAACAAGGAGTTGCTTCAACAACTCACTGAATCTGACCAATCAGGAGAGGAGAGTGGAAGTGACCAATCAAGGACTCATTTCTTTAATGTCCCAGCATTCCTCACTGTGTCTGGACAGCTGCACCTGGAAGCAGTCAATGGGTAAGCAGAACAAATTGAAAGAGAGAAAAGCACTCAAACTTTGAGGCCAGTAATTATTATTATTATTATTATTATTATTATTATTATTATTATTATTATTATTATTATTATTATTATTATTATTATTATTATTATTATTATTATTATTATTATTATGGTATGTGCTGATTTAACCTGGTTCCCTTTCCGTTTAATGCCTGGGAGCAAGGAGGCTACACAAAATCACATCATTCCACACACCTGTATTATGGAAAACTGATGCCCTTATCACTTTTCGTAGCGAGATCAAAGGTTTTGACTTTGTAGTCTTTCTGTCTGGAAACTGTCTTGAAAGCTTATGCAAAGGTTTTTGTCTTCAGGGCCTTCTCCAAAGTGTATACCTTTGGGCCAACATTTCGGGCTGAAAATTCTCATGGCAGACACCATCTTTGTGAGTTCTACATGGCAGAAGCAGAGATTGCCTTTACAGAAACACTAGAAGATATTTTGACGGTTGGTATAGATTATCTATGAGTGGACATATTTTATCAGATGTTTATGTTAACACACAATTACAGGATTTTTAAAAAAAAAAAGTCTGAAACATAGTGGACCCAGTAGGATGCATGTATAAAAACCCCTCAAGTAAGGACACTTTCATCTAATGAAAATCACATGCTTACACCGCTTATGAAGATGAAATTAACACCATGTATCCCAGTGTTGTGACCAAAAAATTGATATCAAATTTGAATGATTATAATAATATGCACATACATACATGTAGCTATAAACCACCATTAAGATAGATTATTTGTGCCGTTTGAATTAGTCCTAGCCTCTACATTTTTTTATTTTGCCACCTAATGGCTAGTATTCAGTGTATTTTTGTAAGGTATTTATATTTAACAGATTTTGCCAAGCAGTGCCATTTTGAAAATATACACAGGAAAATTGTTTCCAAGACATAACAGCAACTTGTAGAGAAACACCAGTTCTTTCAAGATTGACAATGTGGGAAAATGATTTTTTTCTTTCTGCACTGGCAACCGGTTTCAAGAAAATACATTTTCTTCAGAAATTCTCTTCCATTCTTCTAGAGTTTTTGACAAAATATGAAATGGAAAGCACTTGTGTCTGATTTCAGGTGACAGAGGCTCTGGTAAAACATATAGCAACATCAATCTTAGAAAAATGTCCAGATGATTTTCAATGGTGTCTTAAAAATATGGCCACAACAGGGCATCAGGTAACTATGTTTACATATTTGCTTTATTTGTTTTCTTGTAGAGTTAAACTAGCTTGAAGTTTCCTGTTTTGTTCACCAGTGGTCTTTCCAGGTCTTACTTTTTAGTTAGGGCTGTCCCAGTTAAATTCACACTGGGGGAGGAAGGAGGAAAGAATGCCTGACAAATTTTAGGGTACTGCCTGTAAAAAAAAAAAATAGAATAATAGAGATATGGCCAGCTATATGTGTTTTCACCGAGGACCAACATATTGAAAAATACATGAACATGGGATTTCTGCCCTCTCCCCCCCCCCCCCCCCCCCAATATAGTTTCAACTGGCACAGCCCTTATATACATGCACTGTCTTCATTGGTATTTACAAGAACGACACCAAAAAAAAAAAAAATTGTGTCTCAACAAGTGTTAATATTTTCCAAACAGGAATGGTTTTCACTTTTTTTTTTTTAAAGAAAATGTTAATGTAAATAACATGTTACTTCTGTCCCCTGCCATTCCCCAAGGGAGGTAAACCATCAACAACAACAAAAAACAGCAGAAGTTTCTCTGCATAATACGATTAAGATCAGAGACCAATTTTGTTTTTTGAATTTGTGACACTCGATATTGTTCAGTATTACACTGTATATCAGTAGAAATGTTCATTGTTACATTGTACAATTTTCTGAATGAGCGCTGCAAATTGATTAAGAACACATTGTACTTCCATGCATGGAAATGTCTCCATTTGGGTGACGTTACAAATAACACAATTCATGTTGACTGGAGATACCACGATGTATATACTGATTTTACAACTGCACTCTGTTTCAATTTTGATTAGGAGCTGATAAACAAGCTGGTTCAAGAAAACTTTACAAGGTACGTGTAGAGAGAAAGCTCTGTTCATTTGGCATCCTGGATAGATGTCTACTGTTAGGAGGAGTGACTGTTGGGGGCCATACAGCATGTACAGAATCCTAATTTAACTCTTTAAGTACCAAATTTTGGACTGAGTCAACAGCTTTTCTCGGTGCAAATGGGCCACAATGCACACCAAGAAAAGCTGTTGACCTGGGATATTTTCTCTGGAACTAGAGATATGCTGGTACTTGAATAAAAGGTCTTTTTACAAGGAATATGCATCTGAGATCCTGGTGAAAATTCCGACTAGTTTCACTTAAGTAGATTATCTTTAGATGTGATTGACACTGAAAGAGTTAATATGACCAAGAGTTTTAATTTTAGATGTGATTTGGGAACATTCATGTTTTTAAATGTAACACAGTGATGATGATGATGATGATGATGATGATGGTGGTGGTGGTGGTGGTGGTGGTGGTGGTGGTGGTGGTGATGATGATGATGATGATGATGATGATGATGATGATGATGATGATGATGATGATGATGATGATGATGATGATTTGAACCACATTCCAGGTTATCATACACTGAAGCTATTCAAATCCTGGAACAGAAGAACAAAGAATTTGTGTACAAAGTCAAGGTAAGATTATGTTATTATACTCCAGATAAGACGAGATAAGTGTGAAACCCACACTGATGGCTGTTATCAGTTAATCTCAAATAGGTATAATTATAGTGTAAGCAGTCCATTAATTAAGTAGCTGAGGTTCCACACTAGCCATAGAAGTAGTACAATTTCAGTAAGATCATAAAGATGCGGCATGTACATACATAAACCTGTATGCAGTATATGAACATACAGGGATGTAAATTTAACACTTTGCAACTGAAATTGAAGGCATAAATCTGTTCCTGAACATGTTAGTATGCCCCCTCCTATCGGAGAAGGGGCATATAATAATTGCTTTTTCTGTGCATCAGTGTATCCGTGCATCCACATTTCCTGTCCAGACTATAATTCGCTTGTCCTTCAAATTAGATTAATGAAACTATACACATAGATGCATCTGGACATAAAGGTGTGTTATGCACCAAAAGTAGGTCGCTAGGTCAAATACCTGGGTCACAGTGACATATTCTTGTAAAATCGTATCCAGGCTATTATTCCTTCACTGTGTAACTTAGATTAGTGAAACTTTACACACAGGTGCAGCTACGCATAAGAGTGTGTCATGTACCAAAAGTAAGTCACTAGGTCAAGTGTCTGGGTCACTGTGACATATCCTTATAAAATCGTGTCCGGGCTATAATTCCTTTACTGTGTAACTTAGTTTCATGAAACTTCACACACACATATATCTTGACCTAAACATGTGTCATGAAAATAAAGTAGGTCACTAGGTCTAGTATCTGGGTCATAGTGATCAATTGTGTATAACTAGATTACACTTCATGCCCGGGCTGTAATTTTGTCGTCTTTCAACTTAGAAAAATGAAATTTTATACACAGGTGCATCTGGACATAAGGGTGTGTTTTGAACCAAAAGAAGGTCACTAGGTCAAGTATCTTGGTCATAGTGACATATCCTCATAAAATCATGTCTGGGCTGTAAATCCTTTACTATTTAACTTATGCATACATGAAACTTCACACACCCATTTATCTTGACCAAAAGGTGTGTCATGAAATGTAAGTAGGTCACTAGGTCAAGTATCTGGTCTGCTGCTATTCATGTCCAGGCTATGATTTGCTTGCCCTTCAACTTAGGATACTGAAACTTTACACACAGGTGCATCTGGACATAAGGGTGTGTCATGTACCAAAAATACATCACTAGGCCAAGTATCTGGGTCACAGTGGCATATTCTTGTCAAATCATGTCCAGACTATCATTCCTTTACTGTTGAACTTAGGTTCATGAAACTTGACACACACACACACATAGCTTGACCTTTAGGTGTGTCATTAACCAAAGTAGGTCACTAGGTCAAATATCTGGTCACAGTGATACATTCATGTAAAACTACATTACAATTCATGTCCGGGCTGTAATTCTGTTGTCCTTTGACTTAGAATCATGAACCTTTACACACCTGGGTGTGTATCAGGACACAAGAGTGTGTCATGTATAAAAGTAGATCACAAGGTCAAGTATCTGTGTCATAGCGATAGCCTATTTTTATTGACTACACTCATGCCAAAATGAGACCTGTGATTAGCAAGGTTATTATCGAGGGGAGGGGGGCATGAATCCAGCAATCTCTGATTGCCTTTTAAATTTGATTTTATGGTATGTGTCAGAGTGTGTACTCTTGGCCTACACAAAGTAGTTTGCAACTAAATGCAGTGTCTGAGCATAAATTAAAAAAACATGTATTGTACTGTATTTGTGTGTTGCAACTAGTTGTTATTTCTGTGTGTACCTTTGTTTTCAGTGGGGAAGTGATTTGCAGAAGGAACATGAAAAATTCTTAACTCGCTACTGTGGACAAGTTCCTGTCTTCATCACCGATTACCCGAAAGATATAAAGCCATTCTATGCCAGATGTAATGATAATAACAAGACAGTAAGTATGAATGTCTTATCAAAGGTAACAGAGATCTTATAGTTGAGGTGACTTGTGCCAGGTGAGCTTAACTCATTCCATACCAGTCCCTGATTTTTCCGTATATTTACTTAGATTTAAGATGACAATTGCATATTTAAATTCTTCATGAAAAGAGCTTTCATTCAAGTGCCAACATGCCTATAGTCTTAAGTCAGTGGTTCTGGCACTGCCTGGCAAGTCACGCTGCAGCTGCCCTTGTGGCAGCTGCAGCATGACTTGCCAGGCAGTGCCAGAACCACTGACCAAGGTCTGTGACCATAGTATGGAATGCATTAAAGGAAGCCAATCTGTCCATCATCCATCCATCCGTTGTCATCATCTTTGTCATGCATCAACCATTTCATATTTGCAACTTCTCAAAAACAGCTGGATGGATCCTCTTCATTCAAATTTAGCCTGGATGCACCATGGGTGGGTCTCTATCAAATTGGTTCAAATGATCCCGTCTCAGTGTATTTTGAAGGTGTCATGACTTTTTTTTTTTCAATCTGTAGTTAAATTATTGGACCAATGGCTTGAATCACAGGGTCACTGGCTTCAAGCACATGGTCAGTGGCCTCAAGCACATGGTCAGTGGCTTCAAACACAGGGTCAGTGCTTCAAGCATAGGGTCGATGGCTTCAAGCCTAGCGTCGATGGCTTCAAGCATAGGGCCAATGGCTTTAACGTTGCCATGGTACAATATTGGGAATCCCTGGACCCCAATTTTTATAGAT
The DNA here is from genome assembly GCA_964020975.1 of Hermodice carunculata. Taxonomy (NCBI): domain Eukaryota; kingdom Metazoa; phylum Annelida; class Polychaeta; order Eunicida; family Amphinomidae; genus Hermodice; species Hermodice carunculata. The sequence goes on along the minus strand of OZ026619.1, from coordinate 88,881,614 downwards.
TTTGTCATTTGCTATCCTTTGTATATTTTCATAACTTTTAAAAATCACAATCATAACGATTTGTAAGAGTACATGTAGGAATGGTAAATATAGCAATACCAGTGCACGTGCACATTCATTGTTGTTTTAACCATGGAACCACCAGATGTTGAACCAGCAACCTTCAGCACCTATTGCCTTGCCAAAAAATGGGAAATGCAAATATCCACTTGGCCAGGTCTGCAATGTCAAGAATAGGTCAGTGGGGTAGAAATGAGTGAATGCCACGATCAGCATGGATCAGTTTGATAACATATATGGGCCAGTATAAGGTACTGTATACAGTGCCTAGTGTGTAGAGCATTGGGATATCAATTTACTGTTTGCATTTGGCATGTGAAATTTTTATCCTTAGATTCTGTTCATGAAACCTTGAACAGACACAAAGATTATGTCTAAAATGTCTTAGTCTGGGTCACGGAGCCCATTATGTTGGTCAGTGATATGTACATGTATATATAGTATAAGGCCAGAGTTCAGTTCGGACCAAAATCATCTTAGTATGGCAAAATGAAATGGGAGTGGAAGGTTAAAGCTCAGCTCAGGTTGTGACTTAGTTTGGTAGAATAATTGATGACCAGCTGAGCGTGGGCTGTTTACACAGCCCTTTTGTTTGTATAATTGGCAAGCCTCATGAAATAGACAAATTTTCTGAAATTTCATAACACACTTAAGATTTTGTTATACAGATTGGGGCCAGAGGACTCCCACTCTCCCCCCCCCCCCACATCATAAAGTATTTGATTCAAACCAGAAAAATTTGTAATAGCTTTGAGTCAGTCAAAAACTGTTATATAGATATAGATAGAGGATATATTTTAATGCCATGATTATATCACAATTTTGTATTTAATTTATATCCTATTAATCTTTTTAATGTCAGGTATTGTTTCTGGAGTATGTCCACTGCTTATTGTCTCTGTATAAACCTCACATTACATGCATCACTACTGAATGAGAGAAACTTTTAACAGGAAATTTTTATTTTAGCACAGAGAATATTTATATTGCACATATGATAATCCTGTGATTACATGAGACTGGGGTTACAGGATGTAATTGATGCATTAACAAGCCAAATATCACATGTACCACCACCTCAGACAGTTTTCACTTCTGACCCATAGGTGGCAGCAGTAGATCTACTGGCCCCAGAAGTTGGTGAGATCTGTGGGGGCAGTCTTCGGGAGGAAAGACCTTGTGTCCTCGAAGACAAATTGGACCAACTTAACATGTTAGATACTTATCAGTGGTAAGTTTATTATTTTCTTGTGGAATTACGGATGCTGATCACGTAGACACATAATGGGCTTTGGAATAAAAAAAGAAATGAGGTTATTAATTCCCTAAATTATACCCAACCTCTTTATTTTTTTATACCATAGTTTAATAAACTGTTCAGGTCAAATGCAGAGGATCTTTACCCTGTTCAGAGCAAAAAAAAAAAACAGAAAAAAAGAAACAAAAGCAAAAAGATTGCAGACAAGGACATGACAAATTCATCTTTGATCATAATACTCAGTACATATATACATTATTAACAGTGTCTTGGCAAATTTTAAGTCAAAGGTACCGAGGTTCATGTGACTTTTTTCCCCTCACTGGGCACTAAGCTTTTGACCTGGGACATGCTATTCCAACAAAGGCCAGTCTGCAATTTGCCTTCAATTATTTTTAACACTAAAATTAATAAAATCATTCAGCAGATGACAGTTTATCTTCAGCAGGTTCTGCTTTTGGGGGGGTGTCAACACGAGGGTCTTGACATACTTAAACTTATACTAGTCTTATCCCTGGTGCTTCAAATGCCAACTAGGATGACGATGATGTTTTTGTGTCTGCTTACTCTGATCAGGAGAGTCTTTTTCCCAGTTGGGGGCTTCATGGTTGTTATAATGGTTCAGTTGGATTCTTCTCATTATACACCTCATTAGTTTAACTGTTTATCCCTGATAGGATGGTACCACAAGGAATTAAAGTGTTGGGCATCAAAAAATCTTGTTCCGAATTTCAGAGGGATGTCACCACCATGAAATATTTCATGATTTCAGAGGGTAAAAGTATGTTTGGCTTATACAGTTACAATGCAGATGTGCAAAGTCTTTGATTTGTCAGGAGTTCCTCGTTTTTCTAGTGACACTCCCACTTCTTGCCCATCTCATCCATTATGAAATGAAAGGTGTCCCACTCTTAACAACATTTTTCAGCTCGGGCTCCTATTTTGTATGTTGGGTGACTGGGCACCTCTGTATATAGGACTTCTGCTGCAAGTGATATGACAGACAGTGTATGTACATTGTTGAGTACAGTGGCCATATTCACAAAGAACTTGATCTAATCCTGACTTTGATCCTAAAATTAAACTGCTGCACCCTTTGATCCTGAACTACTTAATCCTTGGTCTAATAGATGAATCAAAATTCCCAGTAATAAACAATCTGTGTTCTGAGCTACAATACTAACTCTGTTTTTTGACATTGTCATTTTATTAAATTAATTTTAGTTGAATCCAGTACTTTATCTTTTAAGCTGGATCAAAATCTGGATCAAATTAAGAGTAATCCACAATCGTGAAATGTTAATCACATGCTTTGTACAATAGCCATAAAAGAGATTGGTTCACACTAAAATTGTTCCTGAGACCCAGGATTAAGGAATGTGGGATCACAACAAGTTGATTTTAATTTTGATCCCAAATTGCTTATCAGATCAAATTTTTTGTGAATATGGCCACTGGGTATTTAGGTCTTTGTGTGCCAAATATCTCAGCAGAACCATTCATAATTTTGAGTGTAAAGTTAGCAAAATGCTTATAAAGTCATTTGCTGTAGGTTTTTGGCTGTCTTTGTCAGAAACAGATCAATGTATGATATATTTTTTTTTCTTTCAGGTATTTAGATTTAAGGCGATTTGGAACAGTGCCACATGGAGGGTTCGGCATAGGCTTTGAGCGACTCCTACAAGTAATACTTGGAATATCAAACATTAAGGACACTATTCCATTCCCCAGGTGGTCCAAGAATTGTAAATTGTAGCTACAGGCATGTTTATTTACAGTTTTGTGGGCCTAAAACTGTTCATCATAAATGCCGGAGAGCACGAAAAAATTAGAGCCATGAATACAGTTTAACAAGAATACGGTGGTCTGGTCTTAGACGGCCACTTTGAGATGTTACTGTGCTGCGTACATGTTGAGAGCTCTTGTGAAAGATCCGTTTTGAAACCTGTTACATGCACTTTAAGTCTCATGTTGTAAAGTCACCCTGTCATGGCTCAGTTTAGTTTGAAAGAAACAAAAACCCTCGTCATTCACAATTTTTATACGAGTGAAGGAGTGGCCTTAAAATGGAGGGCTACTATAAATATGTTCTGTAAAACTAGCAACTTGATGCTAATGCTGAAGAGACTTGCTACAGTGCAGCCTATTTGTTTAAAAGACAATCCGATTTATTAAAGCAAATGGAATGTTCTTAAGGAGACAAAAACAATCTTACTGTGATATTTACATTTAATTGCAAGCATGAATAAAACCTCAAGTTTTATGCAAGTGTGAAATAAATCATATTCAAATTGAAAAAGAATTTGTTGTCAGCAAGAGCTGTGAAGATTATCAATCTCATTTCAGTGTGAACATCACAGAAAGACCCAAGCCATCGACTTTATGTTGATATATTTTGCCAGATTTTATGTCCTAGCTCTCAGTGCCACATTTTGGATTAAGTCAACAGCTTTCCCCAAGTTAAACAAGAGGATCATGATGATCTTGTGTACTGCTGACTGGAATCTACTGTCTTTGCAAGTGCAGCCTTTACTACTGTATACATGTGCTGTACTAGTGCTTACCAGCAAGTGACCTAAGGTTTAACATGACCAAAAATAGGTGAATATGTCAGTTTGACCTTTGAAGGTCATTCAAAGTCAAACTTAACACCCCAAAAGAACACCGCGGGCATGATGGGTACTTTCCTACTTATAACCAATAGTAACTATGGATCCACGATCCACCATTACGAAGATTATAGCTAATATGTCAGTTTGACCTATCAATGTCACTCAAGGTCAAAATTAACAACACTAAAAGAAACCCCATGGATCCTTTCCCATTAAGGTTTAATAGGAAACATATGCCTGGGATTCACCATTACCAAGATATGAGCCAGTATGTCAGATTTGCCGAGTCAGCAAAAAGCTTGAATTCTGCTAAACACCATGTATGCATCCCTTCTCACATAATGCATGATTATTGTATTATCGTATTCTTCAAAGCTTTGGTGAAGGTCGACCTGGGCAACATCTCTGTGTAAAGGCAAGGTATTCCATAGCAAAATTTTGACATTTTGTTTAATACATGCATTATGCTGCTGTTACATACCTATACAGTAGTTTCACTTATTGCCACATGGTCCCAAACTTGATATCATATAGTTTCCTCAAAACTTAACATAATCCCAGCGTTTTCAAAAATTTGCATCATCATCATCATCTTTCGTATGACTATTTATTCTGGTAAAATTTCATGCAATACTGTTTCACTATTCCGGTGAAGTAAAAAAAAAAAAAAAAAAAAAGCACCACACAAAAATTCGTTTCAAAAACAGGGCAAATTGCACTACCAGCTGGTGGCCAAATGTGAACTATGGGACTCCAATGGGACCCTGCAATAGGTCAAGCAGTTCTTGAGAAGAATTTTTTTAAAAGATGAAAAAAAAATGTAATTCATGAAAAAAAAAACAGAAAAATATTGCATCCGTAGCCCCTTCACAAAATTGGCAGTGGCCCACTAGGGGAGCATCTGTGTGTGAAATCAAAGCATTCCATGCCACCTATTTGAGAATAATGCAACAAGTACACTGCATTAATACATGCATGTACAGTAGCAGCACTTGCCAACACCTGATCCCAAAGTTCAGTCTCTCAGAGCTTCCTTCACAGGTGACGTATCCACATCGATTTTGCAAAATCTTATTAACTTTAGTCAGATTATATTCTGATAAAATATCATGCAACCATCGTGGAAAAAAAAAGTTGAAAATAGCCTTACTACACACAAATTCACGGGAAAAAAAAAAATGAAGTGCCACCTGGTGATTAAAATGAGAGCTTTAAGGTGGAAGATCTGAAGTCGGCACCTTTGGACAACCTCTAATCACTTTTTCATATTTTTGGATAGTTTGACACTTGAACTCCATGCTCCCAAAAACTCAGATGTGTGAACATAAAATTTATATGAGAAAATTGACTTGAAAACTTTTGTTTACACTCCAAAGTTAAAGCAGTGCAAGGCACATGGGTTTTGTTTACATGGGCATGATAATGAAGCGTCATTGTTTGCACAGTCATTAGTCCATGACCCCAGGAAACCAATTGACAAGGGTCACTCATAGGGAACAGGAAACCATTAGCCGTGGAGAGAAGAATGGGCCAGTTCAGACTAATCACTACCATTGTTCGGAGTACTCTGACATTCTCTATTGATGTAAAAACCAAATTAGTACAGTCCACTTACTGGGCCCCAAATATGGAAAGCCGCATGTGAACCCACACCCAAACAAGCCAAGTGTGATGTTCCCAAGTAAAAAAAGTCTAGATTTAAGCCACAAAATGTACTTTTTTTTTCAATGACAACATCACAGAGGTAAAGCTACAAGTTTATTTCACACAATAATTAAAACACAGGACAGAAGAAACGAGCATGTGTCATTATTACAGTCATAAATGCATAAGAATTGGCAACTTTTTCTTTCAATGCAATTTTCTCAGAACTGTTTTTTGCTCAACCTCTGCAATTTGTATATTACCTCACAAACATATGAATTGCCGTATCACATTAAAATCAACGGACGTCAAAAGAAAAATACCATATCCAGGAGCAGTTCCCAGGATTTTTTTTTTCTAACAACCCCTTCCATGACTTTTGGAGCCATTTATCGAAAGAAAATGAACAACCTGTTGAGACTATATTTAAAATTTTATAACTTTTTATTTATGCTATTTCAGGACTGGCTATTGAATTCGATCCTGGACATGGATATATGTTTTAAATTTCTTCTGATTTCAACTTTTGAAAAAAATTGTGTGAAATCCTACCAAGTCAGAAATAATACTATAAATCTCAAAAAATTCCAATCCTGCAAAAAAAAACGTATGGATACAAATCTATGGATATGTAGTAATCAGAAAATATATAGTTTGATGTACTTGTGAAAAAATTAAATGGGTAATATTGATCCAAAGTTGCCAGTCTCACTGCGCACTAGCTTCATAGCTGCCACCTTAAGATCCTGGGTGACTTTAAATGCAATATCAAAGCAATAGTTCTTGAGAAGACATTGTTATTCTTTTGCAAAAAAAAAAAAAGACATGCAAAAAAAAAAAAAAAATAGAAAAACTACAGTATCATCTCCTTCTCAAACTTGGTCAAGGACCATCTGGGGAACACCTAGGTACAAAATCAAAACCTTCCATGCAATAGTTTTTGAGAAGTTGAAAATGTAAAAAGCCCAACAAACTGACAGATGACAGATGAAGATTTCACAAGCACTGCCGACTGACAGACAAGTCAGCAGATCTAAAGAAAAAACAATTAAAAATCCATCCAAGTCACTGGAGCCCAACCAATAGACCAAATTTGGTGGAGATCCATGGTAGGCATATCTCCACCAACCTTGATGTGGATCTGACTAAGTTTTGGAGAAGTCGAAAATGTAAACTGTGGGTAGGAGACAGCTGATGGACTAGACAAAAACCTGCCACAGCCAGTTAAAGAGTTAATGGACAGACAGAAAGACATGTTGGATCATAGATGTTCTATGACATTATGTCAGCAGAACTTAAAAAATGGAATGTGCCCTCATTAGAGTGAATATGGCAGATAGATTTGGCCATGTGAAACCCTTCGGCTATCAAAGGAGGGCTTTATAGTTTTACATAACTTTATCATGATGTCCTGAAATACAAAGAGTGGAAGGAGAAGATAGATCAAAAGGAAAGTTGCAGTTTCCCACCACCATGATTTTCACCGTCTGTGACATCAGTGATCAATCATGAATTTTTGAAATAGTTAGAACCCCAGATTAAAATGCAATTTGTTGGCAGCAGAACAAACTGACTCTAGACCAAGTCTAGATGCATTTTTCTGGACAGGAAACAAACCATGAACTTCAAGTTACTTCTCATGGGGTGACAGCATTTTGACAATACTGGTACGAAGGTTCATCAGACAACTGATATACCACAAACATCAATCAGTTTGTATCAACAATAATTTATTTAAATATGTAATATGCTATGCCCATCATACACAAACTTCCTTGTGGAACGATTGATTGTACATACTGTACTCACACTTTCCATTCAACACTTTCAAATACATGTAACTGTATTTTCATTACTATAGTAGTGCCAATACTCTACCCTGCCCTCCTCACCCCAACCACACACAGAACTTCAGAAACAATAGAACTGCAAAAGTCCTATGCTCAGCTGATCTTGCATGTACTGACTGAAGTGGTCCTGTGAACTCCAGAATGACATCAAGGTCACCTTTAAGACCATCATCACTGTTGCTAGTAACATGAACATATTATCCCCTTGAGTTTGATAATTTGAAAAATCAGCAAATTACAGCAACACCATGTAATGAACAATTTGGTGGAGATCAAGTCCACTTAGTACAGTCCTAGCAAGTCTGAAGAGGATCCAACTAGCAGTTTGTGAGAGTAAAATCAAGACAAGTAAAAACACCCAAAAATTTTTACAAAAGCAAAAAAAAAAAAAAAAAAATTGCAGTGCCACCTGTTGAGCAAACTAAGGTATACAGGTCCCCAGAACTGTCCCCATGCAATTTCAAAGTAATTGGCTTAAGCTTGGCAGTTTTGTAGAAAAAGATATTAACGAGTTTGCCCAAAAATGAGCCAAAAAATTCCAAAAATCATTGGAGCACAACCATTTCGAACAAAATTTGGAAAGACCCATCCAAGGTACATGTCCACAAAGTTTGAAGCGAATCTGATAGATGGTTTTCCAGAAGACAAAAAGTATAGTTACGGTATGACTTACCATTGCAATTCTCATTGACTTGCACTGTAATCAATGTGAATATGTGCATTAACCAATAAGTACCAAATTGATAAATTAGTTACAAGTCAGAGATGAAAAATTTGTCACCAAGTCCACAAGTTTGTTTCACCCTTCCACAAGCGATATTTTTATGGAGTTTCAGAGGAATCTAAGTGACCATTTTGGAAGTCAAAAATAGCTTTAACACACAAAAATGCTTGTAATTTTTGTTAATCACAGCACCACCTGGTGAATAAATTATGGTCTAGAGGTTCCTCCGAAGCATCCCTATGCAATTTTATAGCAATTGGTTCAGCAATTTTGGAGATTTTAAAAAATTTTGTCAAAAAACTTACACAAAGTTTTAAAAATACAAAACTCACTAGACCATAAGCACTTGAACAAAGTTGGTAGAGACCCACCCAAGGTACATCCCTGCTAATTTTGACGTGAATTCAGCTGACAGTTTGGAAAAGTCAATAATATGAATTGTGGATGGATAACAGATGACTGACCACCATAAAAGCTCAGCTAACTGACGAGTCAACATATAAACTTAAATGCCAAACACCCTACAACTTGCTGAACTTCACAATACTGTGACTGTAATGTTCAAAATTTTATCTCACCTGTGGCTCGCCATTTCAATAGAAGTATTTCAGCTGGTCATGTACTCTCAGTGGCTATTAAATGGTAACTGGATCCATATTCACTTATTGTCGTGATCTTTGCTCAGAGTACATGTACTAATGTGGCAGCAGAGGTGGAAAGGAGTCTCAGATTTGCCACAAGAAACAATTATACGAAGTGGAACACCACTGTGGCACGAATATTTATCACTGTAGGTGGGTCCACCCATCAGCAGGACAGGCACGTGTCGTATGTGAAGCAGACATCCTGTGAAGACACTTAGGAATATTACAATGCCTTAAGTCCCTGATGGATCCAATATTGGATGAAACATGCTGGACATACATATCTTTAAGTCTATAATTATAGCGCCCCCCCCCCACCTGCCATCTTTTTTGTCTATCATCCCCAGACCAGTGTCTCTTTAAAACAAGTTCCACATGTTTTGATTAAGTGCAGCTCCCATTTCAGCAGCTCTGCCCATGGTCAAATACCACTCAACATTTATGTCTATTCTTATAACTCCCCCCCTCCTTCCCACCAGCCATCTTGTTTGTCTATCATCCCCAGACCAGTGTCTCTTTAAAACGGGATCCATACATTTTGATTAAGTGCAGCCCCCAGTTCAACTGCTTTGCTTATATAATAATGACCTAGTAATATCTGCACCCAGGTCAAATACCACTCAACATAATGAACATTTTGAAAGCGTACAAATTTTTAGGCAACAACAAAATAAAATAAATGACATCTGTAGACCTGGGATCCAGCCATTCAGATGAACCTTCAGCCAAATATGACACCGAGCTCCTGGAATTCACCCTTTCGCGTGCAAAAGAATAAACGATTTTGAATGTCGTCTTCTTTAATGTTTTTTATATTTAACGTGGTGACAAAAATTTTTATTTGAAGATCAAAGGAACCTACATGTATAGTCTACAGCCTTGTGTGGTATACTGGAGACAGCTGTTCTGAAGGAGACTGTAGAAATTGCCAGTCCACGCTACATCTGCACTGGCATCTGGCGGTACCGGCCTGTTTTGCATTGCCAGATGCATCATGGCACAGCTGCTTTTATAGTGGAAAGCAAAAACTCTGGACATTAGATTGCCCAGTTTTATACCCCAAGTAAAACCTCTTTTTTTTTATGAGGAGTTTAGATCATCACATCCAACAATAACTCTAGCCTAAATGTACACATGCTGGTAGACTGATTGCTACCATGAAATTAGTGATAGGGAGGACATCATTAGCATCAACATTGCGTCCCTGCGAGCATGAAGTTGGCTTCCCGTTTGTTATACAGTGCTCTCCCTTTTGTAAGGCCCCCGCCCCCACAAGAGACTACCCCCTCTACAAGGGCCACTTCTCCATACCTCATGTATTCTATTTTCATTTTATCCCTCTCCCCCCCCCCCCAAAAAAAGATAGGCTACCCCTCTCAAAAGGTTGCATTTCTGGTACACTTGGGGGGGGGGGCTTATACGAGGGGGACCACTGGACCTCCCCCTTCCCCCTCCCCTTCCATTTAAGACTGAGTTGACACCGAGCTTTTCCTTCCCAGGTAAAACTTGACCTGAGGCACATGTATGCAATTCTGACAAGGCCCACATGCAATTATCATCCAAAATTATTTTTATCGACACCACAATTCATAGAGATCACTGAAGCAGGACACATTTTACATCCAGCCACTTTGGGCCAATTCAGGGGAGAACAAGGGTAAGCTTGCGTTTAGTTTCATGGCCTTTTAGCTTCAGTAATACATTATAGCCTCAACATTTTTCGTACACCCATACCTGTGGCAACCCAAAGTGGCCAAAAATATCTGATATAATGCCTGGTGCCTAAATGGTACAGGTTGGGCCTCCAATGTCCTGCCCATGTTACAGAAACTTGTAGCCTTGGACTCTAATCAGGAAACTGCGCCACGTACATTGTATATATCCCACACGTAACTAAAGTAAGTACATGTACATGCATATTGTAATCTTAGTCTTACATGTCTGACCATTTTGTGAAAGAAACCTCACAGTAAATCTTTCAAGCTAGAGTTTTCACCAAAAATAGTGTGCACAGTATTAATAACACAGTAACCCCACCCCCACCCTGAGTCAAAAAAATGTCTTACAGAAATATTTTGGGGCCATAATTCTTACTTGTCCATGCATGAAAATTTTATGCTCATTTCAGCGTTGAAAAAAGAGAAAAGGGAACAAAGATGCAGATCTCACCACCAGCTCAATCTGAAAAAAAACACAGGTCACATAATATTGTACCATGTGTACTTGGGACATCTAAGTTGCACACAATACCAATATGGTAATATGAAAAAGCAGCAGAAAATATTCTAAATCAGTTTCTGTTTGCAAAACTGACATCAATTCATGCTAATTTTCAGTGAACCCACTTTGCTACATATTTCCTATGTATCATTAATTTATATTCATAACAAAGTGAATAGAAACATCAGCACTCCATCTCATAGCAACAAGATTCTTAACAGGATAATGATATATCACCCAATACATTGTATGTATGCATGAAATCTCTTTTAAGGTCACCAAGTGGTCATATAAGTGTCTGACTTCCCGTCATATTTCAAAGACATTGGCATTCTAACACCATGACTTATACATTCAGCAGATATTTGTGGTTTTTATTTATATTTTAAGTTGTTGTTTTTTTTTTCATTTTATTTTTATATATTATTGTTTTTGCCAATGATAGTAGCTGAAGAGATTCTGTAAGAGAGCATGTGTCGAACAGTGTGGCTGCAGTGGGGTTTCTTCGCTTCCTGGTTTGAGCTCCGTGTATGATGAGCATGCTTCAGCAGGCAGGAAATGTTCTGCAAGGACAGAAATATAATGGTTGCAATGACCTTAAGACCCCCTTTTAAGTCAGGGTAAAACTATGGTGACCTTGGAAATAGGTCAAGGTCACTGAACATCAAACTCAGCCAAGCTTCCAATGAGATGCTTCTACACTTAATTTACACATTTCACCATAATGGCTCAATTCATTAAAAAATTACTGCATCCACAAGAGTGATGGTCAGACACATGCACACACAGATATGACGACAACAGCCCCTTCCGCCAATAACACCTGGGGTGTAAATATGGCAGACTGATAACATTAAAATTTTGCTGAGTGCTTTCAGTAGGTTTGCTTTCAAAACCTAGCGACACTATTGGTCCGAAAAGTACCAAACTTGGCATGGTGATTGACCTAGTAGTGAAATGAAGTACCTGGTTTGGAATAGCCACCATTTTAAAAATTATGCAAATTTAGGGCCATTTGAAATTTTAAATGTTGAATATCTTCTAAAACTATTAAAGATAGAGGTACTATTACAACTTTAATTCATAGGTTTGTACTGTAGGCACATCCAGTGGACACAAACAAAAGTTGTAGAATTATAATTTATGCTAATTAGGGGCACTGGAGAGTTTAAATGTTCAGTATCTTTAAACCCATAATAGATAGAAGTACCATTCCAACTTCAATTTATAGGTTTGTGTTGTACTCACATTCAAAAATCCATAAGCACAAGTTGTAGAATAATAGTTTATGCTAATTAAGTACACTTGAGAAGTTTAAATGTTAAATATCTCCAAAGCTATTAAAGGGAGAGGTACCATTCACACCTTGATAATCTTCACAGGTTTCTGCTATAAGCACATCGAACTGACCACAACCAAAAAGTTGTAGAATCTTAATATATGTAAATTAGGAGAATACACAAAATATAAATCTTGACCAACTTCAGAACTGTTATAAATAGAGGTACCATTTCAACTTCAATTTTTAGGTTTGTCACAGTGCTAAATTGTTCATGTCAGTTTTGTACAGTTCGATCAAAATTATTGTTACAGGAGTTAAATAAATAACTACTGAATAGGCAATCTTTAAAAGTGTTCTAGGCACACAGATTGACTTGCTGCTAAGCAAATAACATTTCTCTAGTTTTTTCTTGTTGCTTTTTCCCTTTCTTTTTCTTTTTTTAATTGTAATTTTTATTTGTTTGTGGGGAGCAGACGCTTCCAATGCTAACCCACTTCTGCCAGATCCACATGAAGTGCTATCTTACTAACTCAGTTAAATCTGAATAGAAATAACAAAAAATAAAAATTACAAAGTAACATATTCTCATCATATTGTTTCTCTTATTATCTATTGCCATCTGCAATTCTATAAAGTTTTACTCTCCAGGACAGAGGTCTCTTTTTTCCTTCCCCCCCCCTTTTTTTAGGCATTTTTTTCTTTCCTTGCATGTCACTCACTGTCTAACTAACTTAGTTAAATCTAAATATAAATAACAAAAAATATTTCAAAAGCATCATTGAAAAAATGTATAAAATTTCTGACATTATGAACAGCTGCCATGATTTCCTTGCCTACCTGTTAAAATTGGATGTGGCTTGAGCTACTCTGTGTCGTACCATAAATGTTGCCAGGACATCCGCCACCTGAAAGACACGACAAAACTGTCTGACCATAGCAAAATCTGAGTGTACTTGTTTCTTAACTGTAGCCTGTCCTCAGCTGACCTTGACATTCAACCCATTTTAAGTCCCACCATGGTCGCATTGTACCTAAAAGTTTTCCCATGCAATTTTCAAACAATTGGCCAAGTGGTTTTATGGAACATTGTTTTTAAAGATTTTGTCATGATAAACAAAAAAAAAAAAAAAAAATGAAAATGGCAGGGAGGCATCCCAGTGATTGCAAGCAAGCACTGGGATGCCTTCCCCATCCCTCTTTACTTATAAATTGGTGTACATTGAAACCTCTTTTGAGAGACTCCTCCTTTGAGAGACCACCTGACTTTTGAGACCACTTTTCTTGTGCAAAAATACATTCTAATGATAATTTACCTCTTTTGGGAGACCACCTGCAGAACTTGACCAGTGACCACCAAAAATAGCCCCAAGGGACCAGTGGTGTAGCCACAAATACCCCATTTAGATAATTAAAATCCACCAAGTTTGTACAAGATGAGTAAATACTGTTTTGATAAAATCAGTTTACAAGAACTAAATATGTTAATAATATCAATAAATAAATAAACACATGGCTGCAAGAGGGAATTGGGTATAAGTGGGTGGTTTCCCCATTCAGTGTTATGTGAAACACATGCTTGTGTTTACCTATACAATATAAACTTAATGCCCACAGTACGCACACCAAATATGACAAATTCATCTTTGCTGCAAAGGAACCCATTACCATCTTACACTGACGTGAAACTCTCATGATGCCATCTATTCCTAATAACGCTGATGAATAAGATTTGGATGACCTCATTCCAGGCAATTTGAAGACATTGAAGTAACAAAGCCTAACGGACTGTAAATAGGTCACAGTAACCACACAATAGGTCAGTGACCTGCAAATCTGATCATCCAATCTTAGTCTCATAATGCATCTCTGTACCAAATTTCAGAATCATCATATCCATGACATACTGTGAACCCTGATGTCAAATGACATTAAATAGGTCACAGTAACCACACAATACGTCACTGTGACCAGAAAATCGTATCAGCTAATCACACTCCCTCAACTATCTCTGTACCAAATTTGGATAGAATCCATTCTGGTAATTTGAAGACATTGTAGTAACAAAGTCATGTTAACTGTAAATAGGTAACAGTCAACTGATTGAACGAATCATCCAATTTTCGTCTTATAAATGCATCTCTGTACAAATTTGAAAGGAATCCATTCAGTCCTTTTAAGATACTGTGGTTGCAAAGTCAAATTACAGCAAATATATCACATTTACCACAAAGTAAGTCACAGTGACCTAAAAATCTAATTAACTATTCTTTCCTTGAGAATGGATCTCTGTGCGAAATTTGAAAAGAATCCTTCGAGGCACAATGAATACATTGTGATAACAAAGTCAAACTGGCCACAAAATAGGTCCACACAATAGGTAACAGTAAAAACACAACAGGTAACAGTGACAACATGACAGGTAACAGTGACAACATGACAGGTAATAGTGACAACATGACAAGTAACAGTGACAACATGACAGGTACAGTGGCCCCTCTCTAATAAGGCCGCCTCAAATGCAACCAAAAAGTGGCCACATCAGAGAGGTGGCCTCTCTAGAGGGGGACTACACAATGAAAATACCACTTTTGTGTCATGGAGAAGTGGCCCTTGTAGAGAGAGTGGCCTCTCTTGAGGAAGGGCTTATTGGATGGAAACCACTGTAACAGTGACAACAGGTAAGTTAAACACTGACAACATGGCAGGGAACAGTGACAACACCACAGGTAACAGTGACAACATGGCAGGGAACAGCGACAATATGACAGGGAACAGAGACAACACAACAGGTAACAGTGAAAACACGATAGGTAAGTGACAACATGACAGGGAAGAGTGACAACACAACAGGGAGAGTCACCTAAGAGGGCAGGGGTGGCAAAAGGGGGTAATATGACATTAATAAAACTCGGCACTATTATCCTTTTTCAAACTGTGGCGTGTTAGTGTTATAAAATGTTTGAACACATTTGACACAGAACCTTTTTTTAATATTCCTGCATGTCTTTCTTGACATTTCCGATTTTCAAAAAAAAACATCGCTTATGACCAAAAATCATCATTTCATTCTGACCCACCATACCACCCCACGAATATGAAAATGATGACAATTACAGACAGCCCCTAAATTAAAAGTGAACATGATGACATGTGACAGTAATACATGTGTCATGCAATGCCATGGACAGACGTGCCACGTGACATCTTGGCATTATGCCAGCAGTGCCAAGTGTGTAACTTTGTCTACACAGAAATATGCACACATTTAAGAATGTTGATCAAAAGCACAATATATGTTAGGCTCAATACACAGTTAGTGATACACACCTTATCGGGTACATCTTCATGGACAGCGTGGCCAGACTGGGGAAGCACCTGCATTTGGAACTTCCCTGTTTGTCAGCAATAAAAAAAAAAAAACAAACAAATAAAATGAGCAAGTAGCACACATTAAGTGATAGTCCTGACTATTATGACTTTACCAGTTTCTAAGTATCAAGATTCATAAACCAGTGTGGAACCGCTCTTGCATTGGCATTATTCATTCCAAGGGTATTCTGTGACTGTTAACCTTAATTACCTGTCACATATACAAAAAAAGGAATGTTTTATCCGATTCCCCCTCATTATGATTGAAGGTCATGTGACCAGACATTATGGCCATAAAAGGCACGGGTCCATTGTTATTGATGACCATTTGTTACAATTACGTTTCTATTAAAGCGGTCACTTTGGGATTTGCATAAAATATAGACAAATATAGATGCAGTGAATCAAGATACTCCTGCAGGAGCTGTTGACAAAATACATCTTTGTTAGCTCCTGTTGGGGATTGCAACATGTAGGAAAGTTGATCAGGCATTTTCTGTATAAAATTATTGGTATGAGTGTAACTTGTTCATAACCGAAACATCTTGTTGTATTGTTGAGGACCCCAGGGAAGAGAAGGGAGGATTCACAGACTCATTCTCATCAAAAAAAAAATTGTACGTATACATAAACCTACACTTTTTTGGACAGAACATATAGTGAAACCTGTTTTGAACGACTGCTTCAAGGAATGACAGAAAAGGCAGTTCCTGAATTCAAGTAGTCTTTCAATAGAGGTATAAATACAATGAACAGTAACTCGAAAGGTATCCTTAAAAAGTGGATTTAGTCTCTTGTTACAGTGGTCTCTTGAGACAGGCACCACTGTGCATGGTATTTTCGACTCTGAACCCTGGACATTGGCAGTATTATGTCAGAATTGTTTTATAACAGTTTGGTTTGTTGCAATCTCTTTGCATTAAATACTACTTCTCGCAAGTTGCGCTGACAATTGGCAACAACCCCCAATAGATATTTTACTATTGGGTGCATCAATATGCACATCAGTTACCACACACTTGAGAAAATTATGTAAGTTTACATGGAACCTATCGGTCATGGGAAAGCATTTAAAGCAAATCAACAAAATCATTCTTGAAAATATTGAAGTCGTCACAGTTCCACCTGTTCCACACATTGAAATATTGGACTACGCTGAAGCATCTGCATCAAAATGGCCTTTTCATTTGGCCGTATCATTCTCTGCTTTCAATCAAACAAACATGAATTTAGGCCTACTCATAAGGCCTTAAGGGCAAAAAATATATCAGGGATTAAAAAAGAAAAGGAAAACAACCCAGACATTTTCCCTTACAAATTACTTCTTTGAAAAATCCACATGTATATGAACTGAGATGGCACAAGATTGGTCACTTTGAAAATTACACCCAAAATTTCACCCCCTCCCCCCCCCCCCAAAAAAATGCCAAATTTGCTTGTGTTTATGCAGCAATTTTGAAGTTTGAGTTCCACCTTCAGTGCAGACAGATTCTGCAAAGCCTTGCAATCAATTGAGTTTATTGCTTTTTTCATGTTAGGAATGCATATATTTTAGATGTTTGGTCCAGAAGTGAAGTCACTTTATCCAGTTGGATATCACCTAAGCAAGTTTCATATGAGGAATGTTTTGGGTTGAATCTGTTTTTGGGCTTTAATTTTTATCTAAATTATCCTGATTTGCCAAAATCTGTAACATTTTCCCCACTTTTGAGCCCACCAGCCAGAACATGATAAAACTGGTTGATCTCAGCAAGGTTCACACAATTTCCTCCTAACAATAAAATAAAATTACATGTATTGGTTTGGGAAACTTCTTGCCCAAAAATAACTGGCTGAAATTGGAGTTATATCACAACAAGGGTTAAACCTTACCTTGCATTTGGCCAACAGTCAAGTCTCTATCAAGTCTATCTACTCCTGAAAATACAGGCATATCTTCATTATGCACCAGAAAAAATATCTGTATTTGAGAAGATCATCAAACACACATGCAGCTGTTACAACAAATCAAGAAAGTTACATTGATAGATCTTCACAAAATGCATGTAACAATCACCCAAAACAATTCCATAATAGTATCATTTGAGTGCCACATACCAACCAAAAACTGGACATTCAACTTCATCCAAGATTTTTTTGAAATATTTTTTATACATATTTCTCTGTTCTGACACTGTGTAGAAATTTACAAGGTCACATTATACTAAATAAAGATGCAAGTTTCCTGTCACGCTTTGACTAACAGCAAAGAATAAATTATCTCTTTCAGTGTCAAGTTTTGAACTGAGTCCTTTGCTTTCCTTGGTGCATTTTGAGTGCAATGCACCCAAAGCACTCTAAGGAAAGCTGTTGACCCAGACCATATTATTCCCTGGATCTATAAGCATGCTGGCTCTTGAATGAAAAGTCTTTTCACAAGGAACTAGCATCCTTATTATAATAAGCGGTTCATTTGACGTAGTTTGGTTGTAGTCGCTGTTAGCATTAAAAGTGTCAAATTCATCTCTCTTTCTTTTTATATCGTATTAAAGAATCTGAAGGGCAGAGAACGGTGATATAGATAAGTGATCAAAATTCAAGAAAATCAATATTAAAAGCAAATGATATTATGATTGCTGTGCAATTTTTTCATTACTTACCTGCAATAAGTAGCAATTTTGGTTGGGGACATGACAGAAAATTTTTGGATAAGCCTTCAAACCATCCTGTAAGCATATAAGAAACCATCACAGCAACAGACTTGTGACCAAGGAAACTATTTGTTCCTTAGTTTCCAAAAAACAACTGGAAAAATGGAAAGGATTCATGTAACATATATTATTGACTTGTCAGGTACAGAAGTACAGTAAATGATTCAAAATCAAGATTTGAAGATTGAAATTATTTATTTGACCACAGTGGTGTAATACATGAACATGTACAAGGTAATATCATACAATACAATGTTTATCTGTTAAATTCCGAAATTTAATATGATGGTCTAGGAGACTCTTATTAAAACTTTTTTTTTTCAGAAATGGCCATCATATGAGCCACCTATTTCTATCTAACATCTTCTGGTTTGTACCATGGTGGCACCCTCTTTTTAAAAATTGAAGTGCTTTAACTTCAATGACAAATCAAAATAAAAATTGGTTCACAATGATAATTGAAGAGCCTTCCTCACCACAATTGCATACAGTGTTTTTTATACATGACAAACATGCTGTGTGCAGTAACTACTTTATTTGTAGCATTTCTCGTGATTTTATTTTTCTCTTTTGAAGGTCTGCAGGGTTTTTAAACAAAGAAACAGTCATGATAGCAGAAACAAAAATATATTTTTGATAGATGTAAAATATCAAAGAAACAAGCTCAAGCATCTTATTTGCTGGGTATACAATTTTATTTTGTACATGTACCCTCTTTGACTACAACTTTTAGTCAGCAGTCTCAGACTTGAAGGACCATCCTTCTTCTTTCATCAGTTTCACTTTTGTCAAATTAAGCCCTCTCCCCCCCCCCCCTCTGAATTAGGACTGAGTCAACAGCTTTCCTTGTCATGGGGCGGGCCCTTAGTGCCTGACCCATGCCAAGGAAAGCTGTTGACCTGGGGCATGTGATCTTGATAGGTCTCATCCATCAATTCTCAAATTGTTTCACATTACTGTTAAATTAGTTGAAAACATGAAGTTAGGTGACATTTAACCACCAGCCGGTTTTGGTGGTTTAAAGGGGGAAAGGGCCAATTAAAAACAAAAAAAAGTCTCATTTTTGTCAAATTTACTTAAAAAAACCTTGTATGATCCCAATATATGCAAGCTTCCTCCCGTGTTGAAGTGGAATATGGTTAAATGCTATAAAACAAAATATTTATCATGTGAGCTTAGACCAAGCTGAGTGGCAGTTAGTCTTAAAGCTAAAAGTCCAACCGATTTCAATGATTAATTCATCTCATCAGAGATGGTTAGGAAGACTGCTCAGGCCCTTATAAGACGGAGTTATGCTTGTTGTCACATAATACACGTGCATTGTGTTTACATTTGAAGCTTGATTGGTCATGGCTGTTTGTTTATATTGCTGAGATCCATGTTTATTTCAGACCTACGTCTGCTTAAAATTTTGGACCCATCAAATAACAAGTAAGGTTAGTTGGTGCAGATTTGATTGGACTTTGTTCAATCAGGACAACTGGTTCATTGGTGCCCTACATGGGGACTAAGAAATGTAAAGATTACAATTTCTTTGCTGTGGAAGTGTGTTCACGGTGCTCTTATACTTGAAAATTATGCTTGCTAATTATGAGAAAGTGAGTCCTGACCAAAAAAAAAGCACTGGTCATACCTCTCCAATGTTTTTCTGTTCTTGCAAGGTCAATTCTCCATGTATAGTTGTCTGACGCTCCCTGAAAAAGACGAGTGGATCTTGACTTCCACATGCAAAGGACACTTCCACTCATTATGAGTAGTTGGACAAAGCTAAGTCCACCATTTTGCGGAAAAAAAAATAGTTCTTCCATATTTTGGATACAAATGTATATTATATAATTTATAGAAGAACTGTGTGCAATTCTTAACCCTAGTACTGCTGATTTTTTTTTTCAACCTGCGTTTTGGACCGTATGAACACAGGCCTGGCAGTACTAGGGTTAAGCTTGTAAAAAGTGGTGGATAACTTGTCGCTGTCCATATGATAACTCGTGTTCTAAATACAAAATGAGATATACTCAGTGTCACGATAAATATGAATGTATGTATGGAGGTGTCAACTTTCTCCTGAGACTCAAAGTGTTCTAACCAAGTGGGAGATCACCCACTGCCACCCAGTGGTCAAAATACAAATAATCTGAAGTTTCCTTTTTCCCACTGTTCAATTGCTGACAGTGCTTACAATGTTAAATAAATAGTGTTCCCCTGTGCCCTCCCCCACCCCCCTAAAAAAAAACAACAATAAACAAAAACAACCCAAACCAAAACAAAGACAAGAGGGCTGTGTGAACAGCCTGCACTGAGCTGACCCTTAATACTCATAATCCAAAATGAGTACCAAGCTGTTCTATGGGTACCCAGAAGCATGTGTAAACAATTTCAAACTCATAGGCCATGTAACTTTATAGCTTTTCTTCAGATTAACAATCTTGTTTTAATTTTTAAAAGAAAAAAAAAATTAAGCTCCAAAAATCAATACAGCATGACAACTTAAAGACACATACTAGAGAATCATTCACTGTACATCTCAACTAAGTTTGACGTGAATTTGCTTGATGGTTTTGGGAAATAAATTAAAATGTGAATTACAACAGTGACTGCAATTCCCACCTGACCTGCATTGTAATCAATAGGAATGTATTCCTAAGCCAGCAATATCTCAAATGAAAAACTCAAAAGTCAGGAGTGCACTGCATCGCCACCTAGTGAATGCCCTTGTTTGACACTTACACAAAGCATACATGTATTTCCACCAAGTTTCAAAACAATCTGCATGACAGTTTTGCCGAAGTCTCAAGTAGTGACAACACAAAAAAATAATTTAAAAAAATAGAAAAAAAATTTACAGAGCCACCTGGTGAACCAATTTAACTTCAGGAGGCCTAAGAAGTGAAGGACAGACTGATGGACAACCAATGAATGATTGCATAAGCTCTGCGCCCCGTGGTCAGCAGAGCTACAAAGGTCAAAGTGAATGCAAACTGTAGATCTGCCAAGAACATGTGGCATCCCAATGTTGAGGGGATACAGGAACAAAGACATTTATGTTTTAACACGGTACTATCTGTATCATAGCTCAATTTATAGAATTTTTTTTTTTATGAAAGTGTCTCTGTAATTGCAGAAGGGCTGGCAACAAAGTGTGAGTTTTGTTGACCCTGTCACCATACATGAAGTGCAAACCATGGTGGAGTCCCAGAGGTCACCCATCTATGTCAATTAATCCTTTCACTGCTAATTGCAACTTAAGTCGCATTGCTTACGATATACTGCTCTGAATAAGGCCTATCAAAAGGATACTAGATTCATATTCTTTGTAAAGAGACCTTTACTTCAAGTACCAGCATGCCTATAGAATATAATGGTCCAGGTCAACAGCTTTCCTCCGTCAGCTTCGGATGCACTGCACCTGAAGCGCACCGAGGAAAGCTGTTGACTCCGCCCAAAACTTGGCAGTGAAAGGGTTAAAGCTGACCCCACAAAAGCGCCAACCTGTGTGCTGGTACACTACATATGATGTCAGATGTTGTGGAAATTTAGACATTACAAGAGCCACAACAAATTGGCTTTTTCTTCTAACCTAAAATCCCTGAAGATAGCCACTGGCGGTCGCTTTTTCTGTTCCTGGAGGCACAGGTCAGTTTTAAATTAACTGCTCAAGACAACCTGAACTCTCGATTTAATTGATTTAGCCAAATTAAGCCTAAATTACAAAGTATAGGGCAATGAAACTTGCAAAATATATTTTATGACAAACATCACCTGAATCATGTGATTGAATGTACGTTATCCTAATGGTAAACCTGCGTATGCCGTTATACCCAAGTACCACTCGTGCCTGACTCACCGGATTAGCTGGATGGCGGAACCCCTCTGCTGCTGCCCGGTCTACAGACGACTGAGGCTGAGTTTGTTTCGACTGCAGGCCTCCGTCTTCATCTTCCTCTTGGATTGTGTAAGGGTTGCTTGATGTGTGATTGTTGAGACTCGTGCCACTCATTTCTACCGTTGCGGTTTCGTTTGTGTCCAGTCTGCAAGTGACAGCCAGACCTAGCATAATGCTGCATCACTGTGCAACTGTATTTTGTAAAATGCCTTCTACAATTACTGTAAGTGTCTTGATTTTCATGTGTATAACTTTTCAGTTTTTACACTTCAGGTTTTTCAACTGATGTATAAATCAGTTTATAATTGTCAATTATTTCCTGTGGTTTTTATTGTGTGGTTTTATGCCATCACGGAAATAAGCAACGATAAAATTTTAAAACAAAGAACTTGAAGCAGGACCACCTTGTTTTCTTTAAAGTTTCCCCTCACCAAGCACTTTATTTTTTATGAAAAGTGAAGGAGCTGAAATGTTATAGCACTTTTGTGAAGCAAATTGCATGACATCATGACCCAGAGTCCACTTGATGGCCAAAAAGACGTGAACTTGCCAACTTCGGGCCCGTCATGGGCAACAAATTCTTTTGCAAATAAATTTATTTTCCTGTGTGAATATGGCAAATTTTCATCACAAAAGTGCTATAACACTCAAAGTCCTTGACTTTGAACAAAAAATAAATCTTTCAGTGTTTGGGACCTTTAATTGGTATGAAGACAACAATGAAACCCATCTTTTCAAATGACTTCTTCTGACATGGGAACAAGGTATCCACCTATTTACAAAATGCAAATCTAATGTCACAATTTATAATTCAACAACTCAATGTCAATACTGTGTCAATAACATTACCATTACAGTCATATCAAATAATAATTTCCTGTTGTAGTCTACCAAACATATAGCATGCTTTAGACCTTGGCATTGAGTTTTACATAATGTTTGCAGCTTGAAAAATAAGATGGAACATTTCAGAAATATTTGCAGTCAGAAAATTTCAGATTGGTGTATGCAGATCTTTTTAGCTTTTAAATATGAACACTGATGTCAGAAAATGTGTTTGGAACTTCCAATCACTTGAATTGACCACCAGGGAAGATTTGGCTCTGATCAGGAATATGATAGTCCTGGATTATAGTCATAACACTTTTTAAATTTTCCATGAAAATTTGACAGTGCAAACTGACCTTTTCAGCTGCCCAACCATTGACACCTTAGCAGAGTCTAGATTTCTTATGTGTCCTGACCGTATACTGCAAACAAATAATCATGTAATTAGGAACTTCTCACTGATCAATGTTGCATGCTGGATGGCTTTCCCCAAAAAAAATTTGGTTATGCCAAGTAGCAACAACAATGTCCAAAGTTTCTTCATAACTGAGATGCGTCAACGCAAAAATAAAACTTCTCACATAATGTTACATGCAGGCAGTTTTTCCTATATTTTGGCTAAGCATGGCAGCATAACACAACTGAAAGTTTTCTTTGTATCTTGGATTCTTAATTGCACCTTTACTTTAATGATGATGCTACAAAGAATGCAGAGGGGACCCTATCACAGGGCTCTTTTGCTGGAGGTCAGTTTGTTAGGCATTCAGGACATGTTATTCATCCCTCCCAGAAGTACCTACCCCTTTTAAAAAAGGCAATTTTTCTTTGTCAGCATGACCACTGTAACAGCGTACAGGACATGTCATTTGTTCCTCACAGAAGTACCTACCCCTTTTAAAAAGGCAATTTTTCTTTGCCAGCCTGACCACTGTAACAGAAGCAGTAGGTAGGTAATAATATAGTCTCTCTCTCTCTCTCTCTCTCTCTCTCTCTCTCTCTCTCTCTCTCTCTCTCTCTCTCTCTCTCTCTCTCTCTCTCTCTCTCTCTCTCTCTCTCTCTCTCTCTCTCTCTCTCTCTCTCTCTCTCTCTCTCTCTCTCTCTCTCTCTCTCTCTCTCTCTCTCCTCTCTCTCTCCTCTCTCTCTCTCTCTCTCTCTCTCACACACACACACACACACACACACACCACAGGAAACTAGTGACCTAGCACATGCCCTCATGAATATGTACCAATCTCAGTAAAAGTGTTTTCTAGTGAGGAGATATTTAAGTAAAAACATTAAGGTAATCTCCAGCCTGGAAAAGTGACTTGACTTTTAGGCCACATATCACACAAACATGCAACCTAGCCATAATAAAGACATATACTCAATTGACAGCAAGTTTTACAAAATTTGCCTGCAGTAATGATGGAACTCAAAATAAAAAGTTGTTATATAAACACAAGTATTTTGGGTACAAAAAAAAAAGTTTTTTGTTCCATGACACACCTTTGGGTCAAGATATGTGTGGGTATGATGTTTCATAAGATTAACTTAATGAGTAAAGGAATTCCAGTCTGGACAGGATTTGACCAGGATATTTCAATGCCCCAAATATTTGATCCAGTGACCTAATTTTACTTTATGACACACCTTTGGGTCAAGGTATATGCATGTGTGAAGTTTCATGAAACTTAGTTAAAGATTAAAGGAATTACACCCCAGACATGAATTTACAAGAACATGTCACTGTGACCCAGATATATGACCTAGTAACCTACTTTTATGCATGACACACCCTTGTGCCCAGATACACAGGTGTGTAGTTTCATGATTCTAAGTCAAAGGACAACAGAATTACAGCCTGGGCATGAAATGTAATGTAGTTTTACGGAATGTATCACCGTGACCCAGATACTTGACCTAGTGACCTAATTTTGTTTCATGACACACCTCTACGTCAAGATATGTATGTGTCTTTAATTGTAACATGTACATGTACGACAAGCCAAACACAGCAAACCCCCAAACTTCATTAGGAGGGGTATAGTAATACAAATTTGCAGTAGCAATATTTATCCATAATTTGCCAAGCAGATATTTTGATCAGACTACATAGCAGCTGTCAGGTATTCATTATGCATCATTTACTTTCTACTTTGAACTGCTTCAGACAGGAAGAGTTCCTGATACTATGTGGCAGCAAGTTGTGATTTTAAAATACAGAGTTTAAAATTTTGAAGGCTTTTACAAAAATTAAGGCTATTCCAGGCCACTCACCCCACAGACGGGCATGATACTTCTGTGTGCAAGTACCATATGTCACAAAAAAACCTGATGACAGCATCGGGGGGGAGGGGGGGGGGGGGGATTGGGAGGAGAAATCATAATCTTGCAGTTACAAGTTTAATTTTGAAATTTGAAGTTGATATGATGCACTCTGGACAGGTTTCTGAGATATACAGTGCTCCCTCTTTATAACACCCCTTGTTACAAGGCAGTTTCTGATATAACGTGGTGTGTACCATGGCTCCCACTCAAATAGTTATCCCATTACTTCTGTGTTAAAAGTCCCTCTGTTATAAGGCGGTTTTGCTATAACACAGTATACTCTGTGGTCCCCAATACCAGCTTTATAGAGAGGGAGCACTGTGTATATAAAATTTTCCTGCAAGACAGCAGATTTTCATTGGTAATTTAGGCCATTTTCATATCTTTGATGGCATGGATCTTTGAACATTGTCTTTATGCATCATATATGTTTGATAGGCTGTGCTGGGAGCTCTGCAGTGATGGCCTCGTGCCAGTTCGTCACTTGCTGAAATTGTTAAGCTTTACCATTATATCTTGCTTGCAAAACAGACCAATCTCTGCATTTTCTCCACTCCACTTCACACGAAGCAGAGGTATTATGAAACTTAGTCTGTTTTGAAGATATTACATCAGTCACTTGAAAAGCAAACAAAAAAGAGAGAATCATGGTGGTCCTGTGCTCTGCTTCACAGGAAGCGGAGGTATTATGAAACTTGGTCTGCTTTGGAGATATTACATCAGTCACTTGAAAAAAAAGAGGGAATCATGATGGTCCTGTGCTCTGCTGACTGAAATCTGCTGCTTTTACAAGTGCAGACTTCACTGCTCTATACATGTACTCTGTATTAATGCTTATCAACAGTTCACATAAAGCTTGATATTACCATGTTGTCAATATGTCAGTTTGACCTTTAAAGTTCTTTCAAGGTCAAAATTAGCAATATGGAACCTTCCCATTAATGTTTAATTGTAACCATGTAGGATCTGCCATTACAAATATAAAATAATGTCAGATTTGTTAAATCAGACCCCCCCTCCCCCCCCCCAAAAAAAATGAATTCTTCAGAACACAATATATGCATCCACTATCAAAGGATACATAATTACCGCATCATCATCCCCTTCACAAATTTAATAAAGGTCCACCTGAGGAATATGTATGTACAAACGGACACATTCCATCCACTCCTTTTCACAATATTGCAATACATGCAGTGCTGTATTGCTACTATATACCTGTAAAGTGGCGGCACTTCTGACACATGGTTCAAACGTTTGCTATCCCGTAGCTTCATCAAAAATTTCCAAATCCTCATCATTTTGACTAAATTTCACCATTTAGTCAGATTATATTCTGATAAATTTTCAGACAATTCTGTTAAGCCATTCTGGAGTATAAGTTGAAAATAGCCTTAACATGAAAATTCACCTAAAATACCAAAAATAATTAGAGCACCACCTGGTGGCTGCAGGGACACTTTATTACTCCTGGTGACCCTGTGTGCAATAGCAAAGCAATTGGCCAAGTAGTTCTTGAGAAGAAGAAATTTTGCTTTTTCTCAAAAACTAATTTTAAAAAATCATAACAGATAGAAAAATTATTGCTGCTGCAGTAGCAGCAGCAGGAGGATCATCATCATCATCATCATCATCATCATCATCATCATCATCATCATCATCATCATCATCATCATCATCATCATCATCATCATCATCATCATCATCATCATCATCTCCTTCAAAATTTGGTAGAGGACCACCTGGGAAACATCTGTGTGCAAAATCAAAACAATCCATGCAACAGTTTTTGAGAAGTTTAAAACATAAAAAATCCAAGGCACAGACACACAGATGACAGACACAAATCAATTTCATGAGCTCTGCTGACTGACAAGTCAGAAGAGCTAATAAAAAGATTAGATATAACATGAGCAAAAACTGACTCACCACCACTCTATGGCATGTTCCAATGACCTAAACAGTGAGGGTCGGCCTCGTAGAAAGCTCTGCATGCTGTTAAGTGCCTCCAGTGCCGTGCCTGTAAACAGTGCCATTATGTAAATGTACGACAAACCACGAGGTACAAATTTCATCACATACATCACACTGCCCACGATCATCCTGCTCCATTCTTTCGCATTCATGACCCCATACCTTCAGATTAAGGCCAAGTCAACTACATGTACTTTTCTTTTCACAGTGATATCTTCACAACTCCACAGCTTCTGCCGAAACATTATGAAGGTCCACAGTTGCATACTCGTAGTCTAGCCATACCAAGAAAAGCTGCTGACCTTTGACATGCTAACCTGAGAGTTCTCATCTGCGATTAATGGTAAAAATCTTATTCGTTGGTAAAGTGAAGGTAGGTAGTAGGAAACCCAAATTGGTGTTTTTCAGCTCATATTTGGATTTTTTTGTGGCATTGGTTTGCTTGATACATGTACATTATCTTTCCACTTTTAAACTTTGGAACTGCTATGTACGTTTTAAAGCACTAAAAATGAGGGAAACACAAGAAGGATTTATGGACTCTACAGTCAGCATGCTTAATGAGCAGTGCCCAGCAAACTACAACAAAGCCATCAAAAGTCAATTAGTCTGATCCCCAGACATTCAGGTAGGCAATGTTTCAAGTTGTCATTTTGTGTGGCTAACATTCAGTGCTCCCTGTTATACCTTAACACTCGGGGAAACTGTTTATCTGAGGGACGACTCAAATGGAAAACCAAACAGTATGTATTTTGGTCGTCCCATGTCTGGGCTTCTGTTCTCTCAGGCAGGTAAATTTAGCTATCAACACATGTACATGTATGTCAGCCCCTCAAGACAAAATAAAAGTATCGGTCCAGGGGCTTTTTGTATTCCACGAGAAAAAACCAGGGGAGACCAGTGGCGAGGGATGCGTATACAGTGGTCCCTGTCACCAGAGACCAACCCTATAGCAACAAAAAAAGTGGTCTTATGAGACAGGTGGTCTTTCACGACAGGTAAATTAACATGGGAAGCATAGGACTTGGGAATCTGCAAAGTGGTCTCTCACGACAGGGGTCTCTCATGACAGGGACTACTGTAGCAACGAAGTCCCGACCGGTTTCGTTCTCTGTGAACTCATCAGGGGACATTTGAAAACACTTTTACGTTGCTTGCTTATATAGCAAGGGGGTAATGTTGGTACGGGCCATGAGGCAACGTCACAAATATAGCCCCTAAGCGTCCAACTGATCTATCGGTCTAACTGCCGTCTTGGCAGGTTAGAGTGACGTGCATTAACTATGTCATGTCATACAAGGTTTGACGCATCCATTCTGAATGACGACTGGTTTGACCCTGGGGGTCAACCCTATGCCTCAATATCAGCAGCACTGCTGTCAGATAGAGGATTATGTCCATCAATTGTGGCTATTAACAATTAATAGCAAGAAAAAGCTTTTGTTTTCTGTGCATTTCTTTGTATTCCAGGCTCCTGAACATGCAACATTTTGAGAGTGATATTTTACAAGCAGAGCTCTGACTTTCTTACCTTCGACCACATCTATAACAGCCAATCCTATAAGTGATGGAATGAGATCTCGTATGGCCACATGTACAGCGAGGGCTCCTCCCATGCTGAAAAAGAGAGCCATCAATGTATGATACATGAACACCACACCCAAAAAGCCCGAATCTAAAGTTTGCACCGAACGGATGACTGGTAAATATGACATCAAAAGTGAACTCTGACAAATGCCTGTCCTCTGCCCATTGAAATCCAACCTGTAAAAATGTGGCTTCTATGGTGTGATGTCAATGGGGGTGGACTTCACTTTATCAGAGGGCCCTGACCTCGAAGTTGGTAACCGATGCACGTGAGCAGCTCAATCTGCACGTTGAAGGAAACTTTACGTCACGCCATACATCTATGTTTAATTTACGCCTTTTTTAAGTGTTCTTCTGACACAAAAATTAAAACCTGCTCTCCAGTTTTACATTGATCCTAAGGCCCAGTGGCATATGTTCTCCTACTATGAATATTCAGATTTTGTAACTTTGTGTCAAGTTACCCCATAAAAGTCTCCAATACTCGGCTGGCAGACAAAATTTCTTCATTTTGTATGGGGTCCTCCCACGTTGGATATCGTTACCAAGTGTTTTCCTCTTGCTGCTCTTCACTTTTTTCGCCTTGGGCATGATAGCGGGCGAAGTTTCTTGATTGTAACAATCCATAGTCTTTCCCTGTAGTGACTTGCAACTTGTTGCGTTGAGGAAGACAAACTGACAATTTGGACTGCGAGGCAGCATAATTCTGGGTCTAATTTTAGTAATTTGTGTTAAAACTATTGTCATTTTTTCCCATTATTTTAGGGCTTCAAATAATCTGTGCATTAGTCACATTAAAGTAAAAATTGACCAAGGTTGCAAAACAGAAGACATTAATCTATTGATGTGTTATTTTAACTGGTGTCCAAACAAATTGGAATGCAAAAGCCATAGCACATAGCTATTCAATACCTAACAATGTTGTCCAGAAGCTTCAAATATTTTCTTCATGAAATATATACACAGACATATATTATGTCTGTGTCAAGGTCTTTTCTGAAACCAGTTTTTTTATCTCTACAAGAACCTCACTGAGAGTCAAAATCTTTTGACTGATTTTCACAATAAAAACATTTTGAGTGACATATGAACTAAAAGTGTAGCTTCCAGTTTACTGCTTGGCTGGTTTCAATTAAAAACCATAACAACCTAGTTTCAAAGCAATCATAACTATCATAACATTTCACAAAGTATTAATGTTACTTTGTGCACTCCCCCCCCCCCCCCAAACCAGCCATAACTGGCTGGCGGTCAAATGTTGTCTGTTTTCAACTAATTTCAACAGTGATGAAAAACAATTTGATTGAGAATTGTAGGTGAGACCTATCAAGACAACATGCCCCAGGTCAACAGCTTTCCTTGGCTCTGGTAGGGCACTTAGTGCCCAACCCATGTCAAGGAAAGCTGTTGACTCAATCTTTATTCGCAGGGGAAAGGGTTAATATGGCCAACAACTTTTTGCATGGAAACATCTGAAAGATATGACATGTGGAAAGAGTCAGATTGTGCCCAAAAAAAACTCGACAATGACCACAGATACTGATAGCCTGACTGTTGACTTACCTGTGACCAACCAGAATAATGGGTGGTGGGGACTCCCCATACATCTTCTTTACCACTTTGCCTACATCACTGAAATTGACACAACACAATCATAAATGGGTCAGTAATTTTCATCATCCACCAATCACTAATAAAAAGATGAGTTAAACATCATATTCATCCTTGGTTGACATCATAAAAGAGCAATCATTAAATTAATCTTTCTGCATATAGCCCAAAATACATATTACCCAAGCACCACCTGCAAGACTCTATGCCCAATCATCACTGATCCAAGAAAGCAAGCCACAAGAAATCCCAGTCAACTTACTTGGCGAGTGTGTCTGCAGAAAGATCTTCCTCATTCTCTGTCACTGTGTCACCTGCAAAATAAACGTTACCATGGCAACAAATAGCTTTTCCTTGAATAAATGGGGTGGCATAGGCTGAATGCTATCTTTCATCATAATGACAGAACTCCTTTGCTGGTCAGAATCAGAGTCAATAGCTTTCCTTGGAAAAGGCTGCTCCAAGGAAAGTTATTGACCTGAGGCCTGCCTGAGGCCTCACTTACCGACAATTTTCAGCAACAAATGTTTTCCATTGACACGAAATAGAAGTAAAAACACCAAAGGAGATGACAATGTACGTCCGGGCACTTTTTGGTGCTTTGAGCATGCAAGGCTTAAACTATATGAAACAAAACATGTCTGTTTAATACAAATGCTCCCCAACCCCACCCAATGTTCCTCATAGGCATATTTACCTCAAGGCCATATTTTATGAAAATTGTAACTAAAAAAATTACTAAAGTTAGCATCCAGAAACCAAACTCAGGTACATGTAAGGTAGTCCTGTGACCTTGGGAATTAGGTCAAGGTCTCCCATTGTAAAACTAAACTATACTAGCTCTTATAGAAGAATATGTGCCTTT
Organism: Hermodice carunculata; assembly: GCA_964020975.1. NCBI lineage: Eukaryota > Metazoa > Annelida > Polychaeta > Eunicida > Amphinomidae > Hermodice > Hermodice carunculata. The sequence continues at coordinate 88,850,203 of OZ026619.1, read as the reverse complement.
TGAGAATAAAAATTGTATGCCAATTTAGCATCTTTATCCATTCAAATGCCCATCTGCAATTTACATTTAACTCTTTATTTTTTTACCCATTTTTATCAATTGATATGCAGGGGACTTTGCTTTTCTGCTTATCATATGACAAAATGACTTTGATAAAGCATCTATTTTAACTCTTTCAGTACAAAGTTTTGAACTGAGTCAACAGCTTTTCTCTGCACGCATTGAGAGCAATGTGCCCAATGCGTGCCGAGAAAAGCTCTTGACCTGGGATATTCTTTCCGGAACTACAGGCATACTGGTACTTGAACGAAAGGACTTTTTACGCTGAATACAAATCTGAGATCTTAATGATAACTCAGACTAGTTTGACTTTAGTAGATTGATTTTAGACGTGATTGGTACTGAAAGAGTTAAGTGTTTCTTCATCTTTATTTTTTTACATGCAAGAATGAAAGAGTACGGAAATTTATTTGCTTAATGTGCGGTGAACTTCATTTACATACCATGACCCCGCAGATCTATAGCTGCACATCTGCATTCCACTTGGTCTGTGACAGAAGCCTGTAATTCACGGCAGAAACATTTATTCAGTGAGAATCTTGACACATTTATATATATATACCACTATTCTGTTTCAACAACATGCAATACATAAAAGCTACCATTTCTGTCCAAAAATCTTTGTCTGACAAATTTCTTTAGACCACAAAGTATCTCAATGCCTCTTTGTTGAGATACTTACCGGTACCTTGACACAACATGAGTCACATCAACATATAAAACATAACATAAACATCTGACTTCTGTTTTCAATATGATACCATATTCATTCCAACAACAGCACCCTGTGCTTATGTGAAGATTTCCTAGAGTAGACATGGTTTTCGCAGCGTTTTGTGACAATGGTAATTTTAAATTTACAATACCACAAGCAATTACACTCATTATAGAATCTCTACAGCATAAAGTAACAGCAATGAACCCTAGAGTTTTATTCATCAGAAGCAGTTAATTTTTAATAAAACCCCAAAGATTAAAAAGTAGGGTGTGTGCTGCACTTCGAATGAATACGGTACTAATTTTAACCTGATTTCAAGATAAAAACAGCCTCTGCCGAATATTCCTGACCTGTTCAGCTCACATTTACATGCACATTAAGTCTGACTCATAATCACTCCCTAGATCATGAAAGTTGCTAATCCAATAAGGAAAACAACATTCATGGATTTCTAAAATTAGAGGTAATATAAATAGGCATGTAAAATCATAATTAGCCAACAAATGAGTCAATCACTTTTACAATTTGTAGCTATTATTCACCCATTACTAGAGGCAAACATTCCCATACATGATTACCTACAGAAACGGAAAAATATTCTGATGAAGTGCAATGTGCTAATTTCCAAGTCTGGTCTAGTTTATAAATATGTTACTGCCCATAAATTCATTTAACTTCACTGTATCACTATTTTTGCTTATTTTGCTGATGGCACAAAACTATAAAAATAAGAAAACACAATCAAATAGTAAATATTTTAACACATGTTCAACTGGAATTATACCAAAATAGTGAAATTAAAACCGGAGTTACTTTGCCTGAAATGAAAAAAAAAAGCGAAAATTCTTGCACTTGATGATAAGTAAATTGACCATTTACGATAGTACTGAAAATTTCAAAATGAGCAAGATAACTGTAAAAATGACTGTAATTTTTTTTTTTTACTATTACTACTACCATTTGTTACCTTGGGAAATAACTTTGAACCATCTTGAAGTTGAAAAAAGATATACACATATTTTGAAATAATTTTTTTTTCTTCATTTCTATTGTCCCTATTCAGGGCATTGGAATAATCACATAATTTATTCCAGTTACCATAAGCCTGACAAACAGACCGGCTGACCTCTTCTGCCATCTAAGTAGGTTTTCCTTATTTGGAAATTCCTATATTTTCAAAAGAGAGTCTTTTGGAAAAAACGTCATATCCACCAAGGATATTTACATTTAGCCACCTCGCTACATAAACAATAGCATGTGTTTTACGTAACAACAAAGGTGGCTATATATTTATACATATATAAACAGGCAAACGCAGCTTTTTCAACAGTCCCTGATGAGGTGCAGACACTGAAACTAGTCGGACAAGCCTCTAGCTATTTTATGCTCTAGAATCGTCTTTTAGCTTATTTTGAAATAATGTTGCACTGCACTAACCCATTCCAGGTCAGAGTACAACTGAGTCAACAGTTTCCTCGGCATGGATTGGGCACAATTGCACCCAACCCATGCCATGGAAAGCTATTGACCTAGGGTGTGCCATCATAAATGAACTCACAAATCTCAGCAAACATGTTTTTGTGTGACAAGAAATTTATGTAAAAATGTTAACGCAGACGACAATTTTCATCAAGGTGCTTTTGGGCAATTTTATGGCAAAGGGTTAATATTCTCTGATCAACTTACAGATAACATGGCAAAGGACAAAGCAGAAAATCCAGCCCCATGAAGGAAGAAGCAAACAGGTCCTTCTTTGCCGCACTGGTACACGCGAAAGTGCTAATCACTGTCAAGGAACTTGTGCATTTTTGCTGACCACAGCCACTTTCAACTTTGCTTAAACTCTCTCATGACCAAGTCCACATCTTTCGTTGGTGCACGGACTGTGCCGAGGAAAGCTGCTGAACAATGGCATTTTTTGTTGTCAATGACAAGACATAGTTGACACTTCCTATATCAGCAGGGCAAGAAAATTTGTTTTGAAACTACTTGTCTGTAGGACAAGTGACACAAAATTTTCACTTATCCTCCCTCATAATATCACTTGTGCTAATGAAGTGTACAAGTTTTGATTTAAAAAACATGTTTTAATGGAAATCATTGTGCGAGTTTATGTGTCTGTTAGGCCAACCAAATTTGAAATTTAACAGATTATGAATTTTGCCAATAAAAACTACTTGTCCATGGATGGGAGAGGCAAAATTTGAAAGTCACTTGTCCTCAAAAGGATTTCACTTGTCCTGGACAACAGGATCATAGGAATTTTCACATTCTGATGTGACACTTGCTGGTACATGTAATGTTTAACGAGTAAAAGTTGCCTGTAGAGACATCAGCATCATGTTCCAGGAGCTGACCTTCTTACTCTCATGGTTTAAAACAAAGCTGGTAAAAACGTCGGACATTTTGGCCAGCTATTAACTGAGAGAAACTCATTAGCCCTTCAAAGTTGTTACCAAGAAACTCAGTACATCGAGACTGAAGCAGCCAAGGAACAACTGTGTAGTCTACTGGCTGCAGCTACATGTGGCAATTAAACACTGTCCATAATTTGGAACAAGATCAAGTATTGCATAGCAATACATAGTCCCCCACCTGAGAATATCCACACACCAAATTTGGGGGGCCAAAGGTCAAGAACAAGGTCTCAGTGACCCAATTTTGTAACACGACACACCCCTACCCCATAAAGTACTCACCCACCAAATTTGGTAGCTGTAGGTGTCATGCAATACGTAATATGGCCCAGACAAGCTAAAACTTTAATGGGGTCAAAGGTCAAGTTCAAATGTCACAGTTACCCAATTTTGGTACATGACACACCCCTATCCTATGACGTGTGCACACACCAAATTTGGCAGCTGTAGGTGTTATGGTATGGGAAATATAGCCCAGACAAGCTAAATCTTTTGTTGGGTCAAAGGTCAAGTGACCCAATTTTGGTGCGTGACACGCCCCTATCCCACAAAGTATATGTGCCCACATAATTTGGTACATGAAGGTGTAGGTGTTACAGTCTAAAAAATATGACCCGGACAAGCTTTGCCAGAAGGACGGATGGAAGGGCACAGTGCAAACCCATAGCATGTATAGTCCCTAGTAGGGGAATAAAAAGCAACATTAAGCACTCCACCCATAAGTTCTTATTGTGTTACCCCAAATGCTACATGTTCAAATATGCTTAATAAGGACAAAATATCAAATAAAATACCATGAATATGCGTATCAAAAGATGAAAAAAAAAGTTGACTGCATGTAGCCCTTCTGTTAACACTCACAAAATTTACTAAGACAAGAAAAAAAAACACCATCACCTTTTTTTAGCAATTTGGCTGATGGATGGTGCAACCTTATGCTGAAATAGTGATCCTAATAATGTTGAGTAATCATGATAATGTAGAACAAGAAGGCAGTGCCAATGGCTTTGCTTTGTTTCCTGACACACCCATGGTTTCAGTACATGCACATAAAACATAATTTCATAAAACTATGTCAAAGTTCAAAGAAGGTGTGGCATATACATGTCCATTAACCTATCTTCCCCATTGGCCTGTAAATACATATTAACCTAGGGTTATGTACAACACACATTTATTGACCATGATACAAAGAGAAGATTAAGATGGGGATGTCAAGTGTCCTCATGCCATTTTGAAGTCATTGGCTAAGTGATTTTGGAAAGATTTTCCCAAACACGAGGATTGTGTGAACAGCCCACCCTCAGCTGACCTTGACTTTCTCACTGCAAAAGAGACTAACATGTTCCATGGGTTTCCAGAAGTGTATTGTGTGCAATTTCATGCCCACTGGCCAAGTGGCTGAAATTTTTTGAGAATTTTGGCAAATTAAAAATAAAAAAGGAAGAAAGAAAGGGAAAATAATCCTTAAAAACATAAATGTCACTGAAGCATGACTACTTGAAAATATTTGCTGGAGACTCACCCAAAATACACCTCCACCAACTTTCAAGTGAATCTGGTTGACGGTTTTGGGGAAGAAGTCAAAAAAGTAAATTTCCATTGCAATCCCCATTTCTTTATACATGTATAGTAATCAATAACAATGCATGCATTTAATAGCCAGCACATGTCCAAATTGAAAAACTTGTTAAAAACCAGGAAACCATCATATCATCACCTAGTGAACAACTTTGTTTGTAAACCCCTTCCACAATCTGAATTTTAACCAAGTTAAGAGACAGCTTTTGAGAAGTCGAAAACAGCTTTGACACACAAAAAAACATAAAAAAAAAAGACAATAATTCACAGCGCCATGTCTTGAATAAATAAGGTCTGGGGGTCTCCAGAAGTGTTCCTATGCAATTGCAAAGCAATTGGCTTGGTGGTTTTGAATAGGATTTTTTTTCAAGATTTTGCCAAAACATGAGCAAAAAATATTCCTAAAAGATTCAAAATTCACAGGACCATGACCACTTGAAGACACATCATGGTACATCCCTACCAAGTTTGAAGTGACACTGGACAATGGTTTTGAGGAAAAAGTCAAAAATGTGAATTGTGGACAGACGGATGACTGACCATCCTATAAGCTCCGATGACTGGCAAGTCCCTACATGCAATTTTGACGCAATTGATCAAGTGGCTTGGATTTTTTCAAGATCTTGCCAAAGAAATGGACAAAATAAACTGTTTACAAATCATTAAAAATCCAAAAGTCATCGCAGTGTGACTGATCCAACTTAGATTCCCATCAAGGTGTCCAGAGGAGAATCTGCCTGACAGTTTTGTAGAAGCCCAAACGTGAATCACTACTGCAATCCCCATTGACTTATATTGATATCAAAAGGCATTTGTGCATTTACCTACAAGTACCTGAATTTTTCAAAAGAAAAAAAAAATCATTAAAAATCAGAGATCCATATAGCATCACAAAGTGACCAATGTTGTCTGACCCTTCCACAAGTTACATATACACAAAGCTGTAAGACAATCTAAGTGATGGTTTGGGAGAAGTCCAAAATAGTGAAAACACACAATATTAATTTGAAAATAGAAAATGAAAACTGCAACACACCACCTGGTAGACACATTAAGGTCTATGGGGTCACCAGAAGTATTTCTGTGCAATTTCACAACAATTTAGCCAAGTGGTTTTGCACAAAATGTCCCCCCCCCCCCATTAAAAAAATGAACAGTTAATCATCCAAAAATACTAAAAAATCACTGATGCCTGAACATTTGAACATACATGGAAGAGACCCACCCAAGGCAGATTTCCACTAGGTTTGAAGAGACTCAGGCCAACAGTTTCAGCAAAGTAAAAAAATATAAGCATGGCAGGATGTCAATGCCGATAATGGACAAAGACCCACCACAAAACCCTAGCTGACTAAAAGTCAGCTGAGGTAAAAACATGAACTTTTCGATGAAAGACAGCAGAGGGAGGACTAACAGATTGGCCTCCTATATGCTCAGCTGCCCTAAGGAAAAAGAAAAGGAGCTTAGCTTCAGCACTAAAATGCAGTAGCAATTTAAGCACAGTCAAGGATACATTCTTCTCGTCCAGACAAACGTCTTCTTTACTTTCAAAATATTTGTTCCAGGTCACTGGTGTGTAGTCCCTTTTTCTCCCAATTGGCCTTTTTCCAGAACTGCCACCACTGAAAAAGTCAATATATTGGGGAATACAAATCTGGAGCAAAATCTGACCACCAGTCCAAACCAATACATGTCCCCCTTTCAGAATTTTTTTCCCCAACATGGTGCATCAAGATCTCCAGCTTATTTCCCCTTTTGTTGCCCTCAGTAATGACAGACATGCAGACACTTTTAACTGGTGTTAATTTCAGAGATCATAAGAGCATGCCGCTTTTGCTCAGGGAAACAAAACAAGAAGTGACACCAGCCAAAGATATACATTTAGCAAACCACTTTACAATGGACTCTCCCTTTTAAGACCACCTAAGGGGCTGAAATTGTGGTCTTAATAGGGGAGTGGTCTTAATGGGGATATAATTTAGTTAAGAATAAACAAAAATGGATCTGTAAATTGGTGGCATTAATATAGAAATGGTCTCTTTATTATAGGTGGTCTTAATTGAAGATTCTACTGTACATCATGTGTTACATGAACAGTGTGCATTTTCACTACTGCCTCTTGGTATTCAAGAAGCAACTAAAGTGCAGTGTCCCCCCCCCTCTTACAAGGCTCCCTTTAAGAGTGGCCACCCCCTCTACAAAGGCCACTTCTCCATGCAGCAAGTATATGGCATTTTCATTCTATTTTACCCCTCAAAAGAAGCCAGCTCTCTTATAAGGTGACTTTTCAAGCACATTTGGGGTGGCCTTGTAATACAGGAATCACTGTACTCTATATTTAGGAAAGTTATGACTTCCATCACATTAATCTTGCATCCATCTAGTTCTGTTTTTGAGTAGGAACCATATATATTATATATATGTGAGTATAAATCGGATCAGTCGAGACCAGTATTGGAAAATCAATCAACAGAGAAGCACCCAGGCTGGTTGTGAATCACACAATTCTCATTAGTGGCAGTGTGGATTACTGTGAACTACCTCTGATATATGGTGCAGGGATAATGTTGGGTCAACATCATGATGGTTGATAAATCAATGACACATGCTGAGACTGACAGTCAACCATTGACATGATAAAAGAAAGAAAGAAAGAAAGAAAGAAAGAAAGAAAGAAAGAAAGAAAGGAAGGAAGGAAGGAAGGAAGGAAGGAAGGAAGGAAGGAAGGAAGGAAGGAAGGAAGGAAGGAAGGAAGAAAGAAAGAAAGAAAGAAAGAAAGAAAGAAAGAAAGAAAGAAAGAAAGAAAGAAAGAAAGAAAGAAAGAAAGAAAGAAAGAAAGAAAGAAAGAACACCATATCACTAAGAAAAGTAAAACAAGCACAGGTCATACCATGCTCAGCACACCTGTTTAAGCTCAAGGGAAAATTACTTCTTGATAGTCAAGAATAAATATATACATGAATGTATCAGACCGATAATATAATTTAACATAATAAAGGCTTCATGGTAGGTTGCTGGAGTCAACTTATGGAAAGGTTGATCCAAAAAAGATATTCAAATAAAATATTAAAATGCAATCAAAGATTGCTAGATATATGCCCCTGCCCCATGACCTTGGGATTTGGGTCAAGGTGATCCATCTCCAAACTTATCTCAGACCTTATGTAGGATTAAAACCATGTGCAATGAGAAAGATCTATGTTAAAAACTTTTCAATTTATCGTGTGAAAACCCAATTCACTAAAATGGCTCTGTGACCTCGGGAATTGGGTCAAGGTCATACATCTTTAAACCTGTCTCAGACCTGATTCAGGACTATATGCATGTGTAATATGAAACCCCCATGCACAAAACTTTTCAAGTTACTGCATGAAAACCAAATTCACTAAAATGGCTCTGTGACCTTGGGAATGGGTCAAGGTCACCCACTGGAGACCTTATTTAGGACTATACGCATGTGCAATATGAAAGTCATATATAAAAAACTTTTCAAGTTATTGCATTAAAACAAAATTTATCAAAATGGCTGTGTGCAGGACTATAAGCATGTGCAATAAGAAACCCCCATGCAAAAAATTTTCAAGTTATGCAGTGAAAATCCAATTCTCAAAAATGGCTCTGTGAACTTGGGAATTGGGCAAGGTCATCCATCTTCAAACTCATCTGAGACCTTATGCTGGACTATAAGCATGTGCAATATGACAGCCCTAACCAAAAAACTTCTTGAGATATCGCCTGAAAACTGTCAGTCCACAATAAAGAAATAGGTAGGCAGGTACATATAGGTAGTGCTAGCAAATGATTAACTTTTCAAGTTATCGCGTGAAAACCAAATACACTAAAATAGCTCTGGGATCTTGAGAATTGGGTCCAGGTCACCCATCTTCGAAAACATCCGAGACCTTATTCAGGACTACAAGCATGTGCAATATAAAGGCCATAAGCAAAAATTTTTCGACTTATTGCGTGAAAACTGACAGTCCGGACACACAAACACAAAAAGTACTGTATAATCTTAAATTTTCACGAGGGATAAATCTTCCCAAATTTTCCTGAGGAAACCCAGTTCAGGAAAATTAAACTCTGGAAAATTGTAGCAGATTGAATGTGGAATGAAAGCCGGCCGGCATAAAATCAGGAAAACGAAACTCCTGAAATTCTTATCTGGAGTGTATTCAGGAAATTTTGTGCCCGGGAATATAAATGATTGTACAGTAATTGCTATATGCCCCCTCTTCGGAGGAGGCACATCATCAAGAAATATGTAAGCATGTATATGTAGGTAGTGCCAGCAAATGATTATGGCAGTTCTGCAACATTTTGGTGGTACACAGCAGTTCTCTGCAGCAGCAATTATTTCTCAGTGCTAGCCTGTGGTGTACCTGCTGTCCACCTCGGAGTACTGCAAAAACTTCACCGAAGGCCAATCGGGACTTTGGTAGCTTTGTGGTGTCCAAAGTATTAAGTGTCTTTATGGAATTTATCAGATTAAAAATATTAAATTAATAAATGAAAATGTCAATATCAAATTGATCTTTGGTTATATAATCTAATTTTTCAAATGTTTGCATAAAATGGATCCTTTCATAGTAAATGTGAGAAAGAAACTTATGTTCATACAAATTAGATTATGTGAAATGAGATGTTTGCTTTATGTTGTAGAGATCTATGCTATTTGTTTTTTGACCCGTCTGTTCTGTGGTAAAAAAACATATAGCCCTGATCTGCACATGTAGCCCATGTCAGCAGAGTGGCAGATATGTACAATCATTGCCAATGCAGCAAAATCAGCTGATGGCTGCATGACTGTGTGAGTGGTGTGCATAACACTGGATCAAATGTCAGTGATTGGTTGATGGAGCAGATTGGTCAATAGTGTATAGCATGATGTGAACTACATGAATGATTCACAAAGTAACATGAGTACATAAAAATAAATGACGCTTGAAGTAATATCATGTGTATTGTATGAATATGACCAGTAGTATTCTTTTTTTTTTCTATTTTCTTTTTCAGTTTGTGTGTGTGTGTGACAGAGTGTTTGGTGTGTACAAGACCTGTCACAATTAAATAGTATTTGCAGTGGTAGATATATAGCTTAATGAGTTTCTACTCCCCTGGGAACCTTAATTCATTTGTACATCAATGATCTTGTGTATATCAAGTAAAACAAAAGTCACATGAATTTCTCCTACAGTGATCACAGTGCTGCCCAGCAAAGCATCAGGGAACAAGGCTACACATGTCAAGCACCCCAAATAAACTGAAGCCATCTTTCATGTATCACTGAACATGTATTAATACAAATACAGAGATTTGCCATGGAAAAAATAAAGTCTTACTTCTTGTGTATGTTTCAAAATGGACATATACCAGTATATATTTGGCTAATGAAGGCCATTTTCACCCGAAGAGCACATTTGATGACAAACATAGTCATAGCTTTAAGATCTTCTATGCAGTTAATGGTAAAAATGAAAGCTTACTGGAACTTTGTTAAAGCTTTAATATGCTGATAAACTATAAAGCTTCATGGATACCAGTCCAAATGATCTGTGCTTAAATGTTCGCTTGTTAATTCTAAAATGATTGAGGGTGCATGACAGCAAGTGACCAATGTTGCATAATGACATTGAAGGGTTCTGGTTAGCTGACCAATTTTTACTAGTGCCAGTTGATACAACTCAAATGGTCTAAAAAGTGCTGCAGATCTAGCTGTCACACACACACACCCATCCCTAATCACCACTATTGATGCAGAATATTGTGCCATTGATTTGTAGTTTTCATTGACATGATTTTTTTTTTAAATTAACTTTTTAATATATGGTAGTTCGTGATGATTAAACAAAAGACACATAAAAATCAGTAATAAATCTTGCTTAAATCAAACAAATTTAGGCCTACTGGTTAATTTGCGTTCATAACCACAAGATGGCGTTGCAAAACATGTGGGCATATACCAATTTTCCAAACAGCTGAATGACCAGCAAAACATGGTTGTTGTGTGAGGTTTGTGGGCTAAAATACATCCAACAACTCAATCATAAGGCAGGGGTGGACAGAGTGGATTGTGACGAATCTTTCAGCATACAGATTATATGTATCAGGGCAGCAGAAGGTTTTTAAAACAGGCAAACAGCAGGGGGGGGGGTGCAATTGATTTTTGCTTGTTCCCTTCTAACCCTGAATAGTATTTTCGGTGGACAGAAACTTTGGCAGTCAGTATGAATGGGTTCGTATCAACTAGAAAATGATGAAAGCCATACTGCTGGTTGCCCCTCTGAAAGCCATGGCCATGCCTGGCTGGGTATTTATGACCTACCAGTTATCGATAGGCTAAGCTGTGCAGTTTGTAAAAATGCAGCACAATACATCACTGACCATAGAGAGGAAAATTATTGTTAAAAATCACAGACTTCATGTTCTAAGCTGTACCAGTACTTCCATGGTAAAACCTAAACAAAGTTGTCTTTTCTTGATGAATGCAGGTGGTCTGTGCAAGACATGTCACTTCAATTCTGGTTATGACCTTCTAAAATCAATGTTCCTGTTCTCGATATAGCAACTGAAAACTCCACACAGATGAAGTTCGGAGTGATTGAGTCAGCAGGGCATAAATATTTTTTGGTATAAGTAAACATGAAACCAGTTCATGAAAACTCAAAAAAGCTAGGGTCTCTGCGATTATCAAAATACAAAATGTGTGTGTGCTCTGAAAAGTGTGCTTTTTGCTTAGTGCATGGAACCCAAATATGCATTTACTGGCAATTGCCCTCGTAACTGGGTAGCCGGGGAACAGAGCTAGAAATCGTTGCACAAAATTTCAGAGTTCTGAGACTGGAAACTGATCATATATAAAGATAGATTAGCAAGTAATAATAACACTGTGTTTTTTGCCCATTCTACCAACAGTAGGAACATATCCATAACACTAATAGGTACATGAACTATGCATAACATAGTCATAGCCTAAACTTTAGGCTATGACTATGTTATGTATAGTTCATGTACCTATTAGTGTAGGTATAGGTCTTGGACCAGTAACCCCTCAAGGTCGGGTCAACTGATCCACAACTTTTGATCGAGTACTGAATACTGTTGCTGCGTCTATTGGATGTTAATATCAAAGGAGCAGAGCATCCCAAATTAAGTCCCATCATCATTTTGGATAGGAAAATACTTATCAACTGTGAGTTTTAGAAAGGCACTGCTACTCTAGAAATATTTTAAATCATGTGATAACTTTGTGTATTTTTGGAGACATATTTGGCGCGGAACGGTCAATCATGGAGGTAAGGTACACAAATGCACCTGTAAAAAAAAATCTAATCACATGACCCCCCATTTTCTTGGTTTAAACTTATTGCTACTGGTATAAACTTGAAGCAGAATGCCAAGGAAGTTGCAGTTTTACGTTTCAAATAGGAGAAATAAGCCAGCGAATGTCGCTATTTTAACATGTAAATGCATTAGGCCTAGGTTACTGGTCCAAGACCTATACCCCAATATACAGGCTTTTGAGTCTGCATGTATATGCCTGTTTTTCTGTACACACACCTGAACCAAAGGACATATTTCACTATTTTTTCACATTTTCTAGGCACACAAGTGGTGTCAAGAGGAATTAGCATATTTGTTGGCCACATATGAGCCAAATACAATTGGGTGTAAATTATGGCAGGGTGGCCCACTCTCTGCAGGGGGTCATTGCAGGTACAACTCAGCTGTGTTTGTCTTTTTTTTACAAGACATATTTGCCAATACCAGTAAATTACTGCCATTGCCTTCCACTTTGTGTTAATTACATACTTTTGTAGTATTTCATATGACATGTTGATGTCAACACGGAGTGCCAAGCTGCACGGTCTATTGGTATTGGAAAGGGGGCACACACAAATGCAAGAGCTCTTGTTTCACACAATAAAAACAACTTTAACATCCAATCATTTCATTTTTTTTCACGCACAACATTGTGCTTTATGATGACAAAAAATAAAGCTTGAACATGCAGATCACTATATATATAGGTCTTGGACCAGTAACCCCTCAAGGTCGGGTCAACTGATCCACAACTTTTGATCGAGTACTGAATACTGTTGCTGCGTCTATTGGATGTTAATATCAAAGGAGCAGAGCATCCCAAATTAAGTCCCATCATCATTTTGGATAGGAAAATACTTATCAACTGTGAGTTTTAGAAAGGCACTGCTACTCTAGAAATATTTTAAATCATGTGATAACTTTGTGTATTTTTGGAGACATATTTGGCGCGGAACGGTCAATCATGGAGGTAAGGTACACAAATGCACCTGTAAAAAAAATCTAATCACATGACCCCCCATTTTCTTGGTTTAAACTTATTGCTACTGGTATAAACTTGAAGCAGAATGCCAAGGAAGTTGCAGTTTTACGTTTCAAATAGGAGAAATAAGCCAGCGAATGTCGCTATTTTAACATGTAAATGCATTAGGCCTAGGTTACTGGTCCAAGACCTATAAGGCCCTAACCCTGCATTAACTGATACATGTATTCTAAAAGAGGGCCCATAGATAATTAAACTTTTTAAGCCTTCAGTCGGTAATGTACTGCATTTTGTATATATCCCTTTTACCTTTGCACGCATAAACAAAATCAAATCAAACCATATTCTTCTTCTAAGACTTCTTCCATGCCATGGTTGTGTTGTCATGTGTTGTGCATGTTTACCTTTTCATCTACTTTCATTATCGCCCACAATACATTAATCATTGAATTTGAAGGTGCAGTAAACACTGCAGAGCCGTGTTACACCTTCAAAAAATCGACCACCTGAAATTTCATTACAGTCACACAAGATACTACCAACCTTAAGCTTATTGGTGGCATAGGCGGCAGTTTGCTTAACATCACTTTCTTTTGGAGATCCGACATTTTCATCTGCTGGCACTCCCGTCGTGATCGCCAATGTTCACCGCCTTCCTCGTGGACGCGAAAGATAAGAACGCACTGACCAGTTGACGCTTACCACACAGAGCTGACTCTGAGCTCCCTGCCCATGATATTTGATAGTATGTGCTGCATGCAACATTCAATTCATGCAAACTAAAGCACTGCTTGTATGCCAACAATAATCGTCGTACAACACTGTTGAAGACACAACACCCCCACACAATTTCACAAAACCGACAGCGACACTGACATTGTACATAATCTGAGACTATGTCATCATATGAGTCGCACCAGTCTCGAACATACAACAAATATTACTAAAAATAAAATACATTTGTACACACAATGTAAACATACCAATCGTAAAGGATTAGAAACACAACAAAAAGATGATTCAAACCATGCATGCCAATGGCTAATGGACCTTGTCTTACAAAAGACAAAAATAAACTCTATAAACTAGAAAAAAAAAGATTTGTTTCAAAAGGAAATCAGCCTGTGCTTTTAATAAAGCTTGCATAAGTTAAAATCCTACAGTCTTGACTTTTGTGTCCATAGGCAGCCTCTGCAACAATACATACGAGAATGACACTAATGGCCTTTTAAACGTTGAATTAATTCACAACTCCTTATGAAATAAAGAATTGATTTTACATTTATTGTTCTTGAAACTGATGGAGATCAGGGAGGTGGATTGAGACATGCACGTCCCTGTGCAAACTAAACCCTCAGCAAAGCATTCAGAATAAAATATGACTAAAACTGTTGTACAGACCTAAGAATTGAAAGAAGACGGATACACCTACCTCATTTCAAATTTTCGAGTCTCCCTAATTAGCATAAATCAAACTTTTGTTTGTTAACGATTGGATGCAACTCAGACAAACATATTGTGAATGAAAGTTTGACTTCCACTTCAACCTTTCATAGTTTTGATGATATTCAACATCTAAACTTTTCAAGTGCCCCTAATTTGTATAAATTAAAATACTATAACTTTTGGTTGTGGTTCATTGAATGTGCCTATACCACAAACCTATGAGTTAAAGTTGGAAAGGTGACCTCTACCATTTATCAGTTTTAATTATACTAAACTTTTGAATTTTTCAAACACCCCAAGTTAGCATACAATAGAATTCTACAACTTTTGTTTGTGGTCCGTTGGATCCACCTATAACACAAATATTTGAATTAATGTTTGAATGCACATCTGCCTTTAATAGCTTTGAAGACTTTCAACACTTAAACTATCAAGTGCCCCCAATTTACACAAAATTAAATTCTAAAACTTCTGGGTGTGGATCACTGGATCCACCCATGGCACAAACCTGTGAATTAGAGTTGGATCCGTACTTTAAGTTCAATAGTTTTGAAGATATTAAACATTTATTAAAATTCAAAATAGCCCTAACACAAACATATGAACAAAAGTTTCAATGGTACATCTTCCTTTAATAGTTTTGAAAATATTCAATATTTAAACTATCAAATGGCCCAATTTGCAAGAATTGAAATTCTGCAACTTTTGGTTGTGGTTTACTGGATGTACCTATAGCACAAAAGAATTAAAGTTGGAATAGTACCTCTGCCTTTAACAGCTTTGAAGATATTAAACATTTAAAATAAAAAAGTTACCCTATTTGCGTAAATTAATATTCTACCACTTTGGTTCATTTGGTTCATTGGATGCGGATGTCATAAACCTGTAAAGTGAATTAGATTGAAACCTCTATCCATAATAGTTTATAAACTATTCAAGAATTAAATTTTGTGTATTTGCCTAATTTGTATAAATTAAAATCCTACAACTTTGGTTCATGATTTATTGGATGCAGCTATGTCACAAACCTGCAAATTGAAGTTGAAATGGCACCTCTGTTCATAATAGTTTGGAAGAAAACAATATGCTATAGAAAATGAATAAAGAAACTAGAATGGATAGATTTGCAAGCAAATCTGTCTGGGTGCTAATTGGAGTCATAAGTTTGAATATTTTGCCCTGTTTCTATGGTGTGATAATATTATTTAGAGTGTTAACATCTTTCAAATAGGTCCTCAGGTACAGTCTGCGGAACAGTAGTTGTAGAGTAGCCAGGCAACAGGTGTATTTTCAATCTATGTAATGTGATTGGGTAATACAAATACCATCGATATTTCAGCCAATAGCGGAAAAGGATTATTTTACCCATAACTTTAATAATTTATAAAATATCAATAAATCCACACCAGGTGCACAATTTCAGCTATGGGTCTCTAAGTATATGTAAAATTTCAATGTTGTAACTTGTATAATGGCTGAGAAAACTGCGTCACGAAATGTGGCGGAATGGTATTAAGAAATAAAGAAAGATTAAAGAGCTCCTACAAAAGCAATATGTCTGGGTTGACACTCAGACATAACTAGAGAGATTTGATTTGCTGGTCAGCAAATCAGACTGCCTAGAAAACTCTTAAAGATTGTCTAGTCAATTTTTATTTAACTCCTGCAACCATGATTTTTATTGAACTATTCAAAAGAGACATAAACAATTGAGCCGCCACAAGCATATGAATTGCAGTTGGAGCGGCATCTCTAAACCCCTCACCCTAAACCAATACAAATTCTGTTCCATAAGATCACACATCTGTGTGACTGAGAAATTTATCAAAATACTGAACTTAGATGAAATCGATAAAGTAGACATACTCATTTTGAAATTAAAATGTAAATAATTCAGTTCAGTATGGCAAAAATATCTTTTCGGGGTCAATCAGGCCATCAACCAAATTGAAAAGACGGAGACCCCCAAAGGGAAAGGGAAAAGGAACGAAAGTAGGCCTGAATAGGCCCTGTCAAAGTTCTGAAGCTACTCTGTGCAGTTACACACTGATCTGACCGAAAATTCAAACTTCCAATCTGCCCCTTCACTGCATATTGAAATGCATCGTTGTGCAAAACAGCTCTCGAAACATGTAGAAATTGAGATCTGTCATATTGGATATTTGGACCCCCAATTCTGTTGATTGAGTGTTACGTTTTTCTTCTACATTTCCACCAGATGTGAGGAGGATAATAGTGCCACCTAGGGATGACTTTCACCTGGGAACTTTACAAAGGTCAATTTGTAACAATACCAGTGTCTGTCGACAGTTCGAGCAAGCCAACTAGGACAGTCTGTACAAATCAAAATATATGTTGTAAAGATTGGTATGGGTTTCTTTGGGCAGTGACAAGTACAAATAGGCCTATGTCTAATTATATTTTATGTTAAACTGCTGCTCTCTAGACTTTATGTGGATGGACTTTTCCATTTTTCTATGGGAACTAGGCCTATATATTGTGGAAGACTTTTCTCTTACATGCCCTCATGTCAGTTTCACAGGCAAACAAAAGTAGTATTTCAATTTCTCTTCATATTTTAATACACCAGAAGATATGCCCTTCATTATGTTCATTTTCATTTTAAATGCTGGAAAAATATGCAGGTCTTAACTAGAATATATTTTTCATGATCTTCATAATCTAATTTTTGAATAATTTAAATGCTAAAATGAAATATGAAGAAAATATACTGTAGCGTTTAAAGCTTGTTTATATTATTATTCATTACCCCTGCTTTTCTGAGCACGAAAGCCAACTTAACTGGCGCATAACGGCACAATAATGGTAAGTTGTATAAAGGGTCTATCACTTATGGTTTTATTGTGCTGCTATTTTACAATTCATCCTGGATTTGATCCGTATGTGGCTTTTAATGATTTCAATGTATCTTATATTTGGGCACTTTTGATGCTTTCAGGTTCAGGTGTTTCTAAAACAGTGCGTGATGGAAATGTGATTTAACTCCAAATGTGTATTGTCACTTTGTTTAGTAGTTTGATATGAAGTGTGGACTTGTCAATGTGGGGAAAGAGCAATCCATTATCCCAATCTAGGGCGAAACTGTTATATTCCTACCAGGTCAGGGAGATGGTTTGTCCCTGATATGATTTCGGGAGTGACCAGGTTTTAGATTATTCTGTGCAGTTTTAAGTACACTTAATATTCATTATTGTTCAATGAATTGATAAGACTGGCCTTGGGGATATTTTGAATGTTTGGCCAATACAGTTCGATTTCATGTACTCTATAGGTCACATTCAGTGCTGAAGGACTTTTTATCTGTTTTTAATATGTCATTAATACCTACATTGAAATTTTATGGTTGTAATTAAGATGACAGTGGTCATGGCTACAATTTATTGGGAAATTGAATGTATTTACATTCTTTTTACTTCAGGCATGTTCATCTGTATGATTTTAAGTATGTTTATCAGTTATACGTTCATAGTTTGGACGTTTATATGCTAATGCAGTAAATGTTTGCTTTTAATGTCTTTTTTGTATTTTATTTGTCAATTATCCGGCTTTTTCAGCTCTTCGTATTATTGTTTTCTCACTTGGTAAATGAGAATGTTTAAAAGCATCTTTATTATTTTATTTCCGTCTTTAATGGTTTCATACTGATGTTTATGTTTCTTATGTCTATTTCAGGATTTGAATCTTTGTTGTTTATCAGATATCTTTCTTTTTTCGGGGTTTATATTCTAAGTACAAATTAAAGGCAGTCCTTCTGTTTTTCAACTTGTGGAGAGTTAGGTCCATGCGATGTTCCCCGTCTGAGAAGGTTCGTGAATAAATATGGAATCCTTATCTCAGGATGATTAAAAATTGTAATGACGCTAGTTTTTCCCCAAATTGGTGCATTGACACCCAGTCTTGCCATTATAAACAAGAGCTTGTGTTACATTATTTGTCTATTTATTGTTTATTATTTCAAGTTCTTACATTCTTTAAATTCAATAGGGTTGTCTTTACCAAATATAATGGAAAGACAAGCAGGCGCCATCACAAAAAACATGTCCGGGAACTTAAGGCTGCGAAATATGCATGATGTTTTCCGTCTGATGACCCATTGATAAATCTATTTGGCCGTCAAAGTCTTGAATTTCGAAATTTTTGCATGGAACGTGGTAATAGGGACAAATTTAGGAATAGGTTTAGACGAAGAGAGAGAGAGAGAGAGAGAGAGAGAGAGAGAGAGAGAGAGAGAGAGAGAGAGAGAGAGAGAGAGAGAGAGAGAGAGAGAGAGAGAGAGAGAGAGAGAGAGAGAGAGAGAGAGAGAGAGAAGCTGGATTGGTAAAGGGGTGCAGAGGTATTGAATTGTACTCTCTTTTATATTTTGGTTTAGATGCACAAGGGTGCCATGACACTTTTGCTCTTTTTTGTGTTACCCGCTTGCATATTTAGTAATTTTGTGATGAAATTTTTCATTATTATCGCATTCTGAAAATGTTAAACTTCATCTGAAGTTTTCCGGCTGATACTTTCAGATGCACAATACGGGACACTCATATTACTAGTAGCTTTACTTACGGCCAAACCCTGTATTAAATAATGAAAAAATATGTACGTTACTGTTGCCAAAGTTAGCAACCTCGGTAAAATTACATAAAAAGCCACAGACATGTTCTCCAAACACACTACACACTGAACTTGATATAAGGTCATGTCCTTGGAATTAAGTATGTGTCGCAAGAACGAAAAATGACAACGGGAAGAAGCAGAAGAAGAGAGACTGGAGGTGCTGGGAGACCAGTGATCGCAGTTCTAATAGTTTGAAATGTAATATAGAAACTAGAAAAGATGATTTGCTGCATAGCAATTCAGTGTGTGTCTTCAAAGCATATTGGTATGGCAATGTACAACTATTCCACAACAAAGGAGTAGAAGTTGGAACGGCATCTCTATCTATTATAGCTTTGAAGTTATTCAAGGTTTAAAAATTTTAATCGTGCTATTTAGCGTTATCCAAATTGCTACAACTTTTGTTTTTAATTCAATAGGTGCGCAATGGTCAACACCCCCCCCCCCCCGCCCCAGTAGAAGTTGGAATGACATCTCTGTCTATTATAGCGTTGAAGACTGTCAAGATTGAAAATTTCGAATACAAAAAAAAAAAAAAAAAAAAGGAAAAAGAAAGTAAAAGTACCTTTTGCACCATGTGGCGAAAAGCTGAACTGGCGGAAACTTTGAACGCAGATTATGGTTCGACTCCTGCAATATGCTCGTTAACAACGTACAGCCTTGCAGGTGGAACACAACTCGAACTCTTTGATGATTAACATACTCCATGGTTTACTTCCATCTGATTTTCTCAGTCCTATCACCCAAGAAGTTCCCGGAATTAAATTGTGGTTTGTTTTTATGTCTTTATCTAGATTTCCTGTCTATTGGAAACATGTTGAATGCGTTGCAGATCAGACCTTCCACACAGCATGGTGCAGGTCATTTGGTGCGGGATCGGAGAAATGAAAGCTGTTGACTCAGTCTAATTAACCGGGAAAACGTTAATGTTGTATACGACATATACATCTGGATAAACAACATTAGGTTAAGTTAAATGACAGGTAAGATTTTCCACATGGCATTGTTTAAAGCTAAATTCAAAATGAACAAATTGTAACAATTTATCATGGATGTCGATATATTTTATTATAATATACGAATGAATCAGACCTGCTGATATGCCCGATAAGCCAGTTTAAAGGAAAACAAGTATCAGCTTAAAAGATTGCAAAGGTGCTACAAAATTTCAATCATGTCAATATAAGTTTGTGGCATTTTTACTGGAGCCCATCAAATTGAAGACCTGACTATACCAAGATCAGGCCAGCGGGTTTGCCTGATGTAGTCTTGGCACTGATGTGTCCAGCAAGCTGTTGACTATGGTCAAAAGCCTATGCGCTAGTTATGCTTGAAGGCATAAGTAGATATGTCAAACACCAAGTATGTCATATGTACTCCTGACCACCATATCACACAATGCCCCCTCCTTCAGCAGATTATTGAAAAGCGGAAAATAGCGTTTAGTCTTAAAGCACATTATTGGCACCACGTTGCAGACTGAGTCAACAGCTGTCATCGGTGCTCTTTATGAGGGAATTGCATCCGGGATCCTAATAATTCGAACCAGTAGGACACTTCTTCAGGTAAACTGGAAAAGGGTTAAAGGAAAATTAAATGGTTCTTGAAATATTATTTGCATGTTTAAGACTTGCTATCTTTAATAGCATTGGTTAACGCGGGAAACAGGTTCCATCTAATATTTGAAATCTAGTTTCCGTCCCTGACATTAGCCATATATGAAATTCACTATAGCTTTTCAAAATGAGAAGCAGGCGTATGCTGAAAACTGAACTGAGTTTACCCTAAATCGGTAACTGCAAAACAGAAATCCGTTTTTCTGATGATTATTGTGTGGACATATAAAGTAGCTACACGAAGATGCTTTCAAATTTAGACCTTTTTATAGTCTATATGGCTGACGAAGTTGAAATATCCACTGATAAATTTGCAAATTTAGCATACGCCTTCTCATCGTTTGCCTGCTGAAGAGACTATTGTTCCGCGTGTCTAACTGCGCTAAGTGGAGCGCCCACACAGTAACGATAGTCTGTCTTATAGCAGGCAATCTCATCGTCAAACAGACCAGAATACTTTCAGTAAAGAGATAAAAAGATTTTACTTCTTGTAAACCTATGTGGCGTCTGTAGTTTCCCTTGATGTAACTTGAATTGTAAATACGGACAATGTTTAATAATGATGATGATGATGATGATGATAATAATAATAATAATAATGATAATAATTTCTTTCTTTTAGAGGATTTAAAGAGCAGGCAACGGGTTAATATTAGTTTCTCTCCTTTAGTAAATACAAATGACATTACATATTTGATCCAGTACAGTACAGTTAACACATTTTTACCACACACAAAAAAGACCAAACTAACAATAAGATACAAAAAAAAGGAAGAAGAAAAAGAAAGCCAATGGAAAATAGGAAAGACATAATGGTAACCTTTTTTCGTATTCATCTGTGGTTGATTTTATGAGTAGAACAAAGAATTAAAAACTATAATAAATTCGATTACAAATTAGTTCATACGAATTTATTTAACTATGCCACGTCTGTATCATTGGCGCCTATAAATCTAGCCTCCATAATTAAAGAGTTGCAAACATGAGAGGCTGCCGGAGTACCATAGAGTTTATTTGCATTGCTTAAATTGTCTAAATTAGCATTTAAAACATCAGTTAATAGAAAATCTCTTACCCTCGCCATAAGAATATGTCTGTGTGTTCAAAACAGTTGACACCGCATTAGATAATAAGATACTGTTTCAGAAAGAAAACCCCTAGAAAAAGGGCCTGTCGCAGAGGTGACGTAAATACACGTGCGCATTTAAAGCGAAATTACTTTTAGACGATTTAGAATACGTGGTACACTACTTGTGAACCTTGTAAAGATGAACTTATCCCGGGTGTACACGGTGGGGTGGTAAGTTACCAATATGGTAGGCCTCTTCACACATTGCATTGTTCAAGAATTCACAAAACCCTGGTCCGTGATAGAAAACCCAGGGTTTTGTTATGAAGCTCTGGGTTTCATACTTGCAACCCTGGATTTCGTTACAAAATCCGAGTTTTTGCACTGAACCCAGGTTTAGTCGCTAAACCATGGGTTTTCTCTGGTATTTAATATTTTTACAAAACCCAGGGAATCGTAAAAATGCCAGGAATTTGTAACCAAACCTCTGTTTTCTTTTGTGCGTGCAATGTTCAGGTATAAACATAATTGAGCGTTTTGTTAGTTATTTCACAAAGAATTTTATCATGCTTATGCTTCTGTTATTTCCTTTATCAACAAAACCCAGGGTTTTGTTACAAAAAATTCACGGTATATCTCCTAACGCTACAACCATGGAGGAATAAACTCTAGTCTATTCCTCCATGCTGCAACTATGTAAGAGCAACCAATCAGAAATAGCATTTCATTCCCTGTGCAGATCCTGGCCATTGACTTGAAGTTGTTTCGTGTGCAAAACCTTGGGTTTTGTATGACAAAGCCCAAAGTTTTGTAACAAAACCCAGGGTTTAATGGACAAAACTAGCTCTAAGTTCATAACGAAACCCTAGGTTTTCTAACAAACCTCGAGGTTTTGTGCCACAGCTGGTAGTCTAAAGACCTCGCGAACTGTCTGGGCCTTCACAAAACCCAGTTGTCAAATCCATGGCTTTTGTATCACGAAATCCCGGATTTTTTACATGAAACCCTGTGTTTTGTGAATTATTGGACAATACAACTTCCATACACGCCGCCGTCTATACTTGTGTAGCCCTATAATGGTCTTGTTACATACACCGACCCAGAATAAAAGTTTTGACACACCTATCAGCAACATACTTATCAAACGTAGCCCTTTTCGAATTTGTTTTGTTTGTTTGTTCGTTTGTTTGTTTTCGTTTTTGTTTTTTTGTTCAAGCACCGAAGTAACGAGTTCACATACATGTTTGGGTCAGATTTTTGAAGGATGTACAGTTGAGTCCAAACAGGGCTATATAATAGGAAATGCTAAAAACAACCTATAGACTTAAAGACCATTTCCCAGCTTCAAAATGCATCCTCCCTGGTTGTATTTTACTATTGAAGCGAAGCATCTCTAAATGTGGAACGCCCTTGATGAAAACCTCCCCTCCTTCCCTTGTCTCCCCCCCCCCCCAACTAACTCATTTCTGGTAAAGAGCCTTCGAACTCACAAGCGCTCGTAACGTTCAGTCAGTTAGACAGGGTGAGCCTAGAATCACCCTCCCCTCTCTTATTAGCACTAATGATTGACTGCGCAGATGAATACACAATCCTTTATTGCGGATAAGGTCCTATGTGGGCCAATGGTATTGCACAAACAGATGTTCCAGGTCCAACCTCTCTACCCTCTCCCCCTTCCTCCGCCCCCCCCCCACGTTTATTAGCACGTTATTGCGATAGAACTTGTATAATTTACATCATTATAATGAACGGAAATATGCTATTGTGAAGAGATGTATCTGTTACAATGTGTGGTATGGATTGTCTACTCCAAGCCATAATGATATACTATAGCAAGACAAACCAAGGAAACTGGCACCAAAATTTAGGCATTTTGCAAATACACCATAGTCGTACAGTTCCCTTTGCATATATTCATCTCTTCTTCAAAAACAAGAGATTGTAGCTGAAAAGCACTCGCCAAATGGTTCTCCAACCGATAATGACAGAAAGATCAAGTCAAACGGCCAAATGCCCATGATGCCCCTGTCTGCCCTATGGAATACTCAGTGAATTCAAGGGCAACTATAAAAAAAATGCTTCACAGCAAATCTGCCTTGGTGCTTTCAAAACTTGAATGATCGGAATGCTTTAAAAATTGTTCAAGGGCTTCACACTCACAAAAGCTTGTAACTTAAAGTTGTAATGGTAGCAATATTTCCAACACTTGAGAAGAAAGTCAACATTTAAATGTTTTCTATATGCTTTATTTGCATATATCATTTAATATTTGTGTTCACTAGTATATGCCTAATTTTCCACGCACAACTCAAGCGCAAGTTACAGAGGTACAACTGCGCATTATGCCGGAACGTCAAGCATTTACCTACACAATATCGAGAGAAGCATGAAGCAAAATCTGCCATTAGTCTACTAACTTTTCATACGAGAAACCATATTTCTACCCTCAAATTACAAAATGAGTTCAACTTGAATAAAGTGTATATACAATAAGGGTTCACATTTTGTTCTTCTTCACCTTTGATTATTACATTTGGTTTACCATAGTTTAACGTGCAGCTTATAAATTGCACGTTACCGCTAGTTTTTTGTACCTGTTGCTTACTTACTATGGACGGAAGTAACGTTTTATATAGACCAAGCATTCACAAAAAGTGCATGACATGTTTTAATTGACTACACGTCATGACTTTGAAAACCAGCTTCTCATTGATACACGTGCCAAGCTGCTATGATAAGAGATTAAATAGGTGGATTCACCTACAACTTGTAGATGTGTACAGCTACCTAAGAAGCAGGGCATGGAAGTAGGTTGAAAACATCAATATTTCAAGATCTTATTTATTTTATTACTGAATAGAATAGAAATAAAACATTTAGCTTCCTACACCGGGTCAATCGCATTATCTGCTACTAAAGTCCACAAGGGTTAAGTTGCTGAAACATTTTCCACTTCCGTTCACCATAAACAACAGTATCAGACAAAACGGATACATCATATTAAAATGATTAAAAATAATTAATCGTGTGTTTATTATCTCTGTTTGCCAGCACAGACATATTGTTTTTCTAGGAATTCTTTATTTCTTTCTTTCTTTCTTTCTTTCTTTCTTTCTTTCTTTCTTTCTTTCCAGGCAAATTTGTCCAACATTTTATTTAAAAAGTATTATACGTAGAAACTCCAAACTTGGCATGATTATACTTCCATACATGAAGCCTTGAGTTTTTGTAAAGAGGTTTAACAGTTTTGAAAAATTAGGGCCATTTGAAAATTTAAATCTTGAATATCTCCAAAAAAACTATTATAGGTACAGGTACCAATCCAACTTCAATTAATATGCTCGTAGCACTGCACATTTTTGTAATTTACATTTGACTTTTAAAGGTCAAGGTCATTTGGACCTTTGAAATTTTCTTCTAGCCATAACTCAATCAATTTTATCCAATTTTGATTATGTTGGGCCCAAATTGTAGATATTGTAACACTGCACATTTTTGTAATTTACATGTGGCCTCTAAAGGTCAAATGTCAAGGTCATTTGGACCTTTGAAATTTTCATCTAGCTGTAACTCAGTCAATTTTTTATTCAATTTTGATCATGTTGGGCTCAAATTGTAGCTATTATAACATTGAATATTTTCATTTACTCGTGACCTTTAAAGCTCAAAGGTCAAGGTCAATTGGACCTTTGAAATTTTCATCCAGCCAGAAATAGGCCAATTTGTATCCAATTTTGATCATGTTGCACTCAGATTGTAGCCATTGTAACACTACACGTTTTTGTAATTTACATGTGACCTCTAAAGGTAAAAGATCTAGGTCATTTGGACCTTTGAAATGTTCTTCTAGCCATAACTTGGTCAATTTTTATCAATGTTGGTCATGTTAGGCTCAAATTGTAGCTATTGTAACACTGCACATTTTTTAATATACATGTGACCTCTAAAGGTCAAAGGTCAAGGTCATTTGGACCCTTGAAATTTTCATCCAGTCATTACTCAGCCAGTTTCCATCCGGTTCTAATCATTTGGACCCAAATGGTAGGTATTGCAACACTGCACATTTTAGTAATTAACATGTAACCTTTAAAGGTCAAAGGTCAAGGTCATTCAACCCTTTGAAAGTTTCATCTGGCCATAACTTGGTCAATTTTCATCTGATTTGGTTCATGTTGGGCTTAAATTGTAGGTATTGTAACAGTGTATATGTTTGTAATTTACATGTGACCTCTAAAGGTCAAAGGTGAAGGTCATATGGGCTTTGAAATATCCATCAAGCCATAATGTGAAGTACCAAAGGAACAATGTTGTAGCATTTAATATTTGCAACTTTTGAAGGCACATAGACAGATTTGCTTTGAAGCAAATCTTCTTTTCAGGTTGGCATTTGTATGTTTAGAATGACTTTAGATACAAAGTTTCACATTTACTATGAAAAAAAATTGTACAATTGTATGGTGAGTTTAGAAGAGAATGGGATTTTTGGCGGATTTTTTTTCACCTACTTCTATCTATAGTGTGACCTTATGGAATACATGTAACGTTACTCAGTTGTGCATGCTAATTTCATATATTTAATTGCTACAGCTTTGCTTTACTATTCATTTTCGATTCGCTTATGCCACAAAAATATTGTAGGAAAATAGAATGGCAACACTATCTATATCAGTTTTGAAGATATTTAAGTTTTACATTTTCCAAGTATCCCTAATCAGCAAAAAGTAAAATGCAACAATTTTGATTGACTTTTCATTGGATTCGCCACTGGCACACACCTATAAATTGAAATTTGAATTGCACCTCTATCTACAATAAATTTGAAGATATTCAAGATCTAATTTTCAAGTGCCCCTAATTAGCATAATTTAAAATGCTACTTTTTATATTCTGTTTGACTGGCAAGTTTCACTAACTCATGAAATGAACTTCAAATTTTATGTCTATTTAAAATAGTTTTGAAATATGGAGAGAGAGAGAATTATTGGAATAACAAAACGTCTGGGGTCGCGCTCAGACAGAACAATGAATCGCGAACATCCGCGAGGAAAACGGAAATTTTGGGGGAATGAAAGACATGCAGACACACGTGGCACCCACTTTAAAATCTCAGGAAGTTTCCCCAAATCAATACGTGTGGTTTTCTTGCCAATCTTTGCATAAAGAATGTCCTTGATGAAAATTTTTGGCTTTTTTTTTTTTTGTATAGCTTGCTGTATAAGCCTACAAGCTATTTCTCATTTTGACATATGGAAGATATATAGAAGAGAATGTAGATGGATGGTGTTACAATGTTCAAGTTTATCATGACTCTGGCAGAAGGAAATCATAGTGTGTGTGCGTTTGTAAAAATGTTACATTAACAAATGTTTACCTGATATTTGTGTGCTGTTTTATTTATTTTTTCTTTTTTTTCCCCTGTCAATGTGTCTGTGTTAATGTTTGCAGCTTTGTATACTTAGACTATAACTTGTATTAGGTTGTGCCGATAAAGTTTATTCCATAACAATGATGATAAGGATCAGGATGAGGATGACAATTGAACGTCTAAAAAGTTATATCAATATTTTATGTAGGGTGCTGTTCAAATTTAAACACTTGTGAAGAAATGAAAGACATCAGTTTTCGCACTGCAATCAAGAGCTATACACTATTAAACTTTGACCACTTCGTCTGTGTCTCAGTACCAGGATAACTTGTCTCTGACCTGACCTTCACCTTCAGGCACAAAGCCCTTAAACTTAAAGCTCAGTATACGTTTGAAGATCTGGTCATTGGATAGTTTCAAACAGCTATGACCCTGGACAATCATTAGAAATGGAATATTAAATTCATCATAAATTTGAGTGTGTCTACCATGGGATTTGAAGCCAGAACCACTATACATGTAGCTCGTCTCCGTCTTATGCATAATACATGTGTTAAAGTCCAACGTGCTGAAATGTTGGCCATCCAAACAAACTTAACCATCAATACAAACTAAACAGCTTGCTCGATACAATGGCATTTGCAGGCATAGTTTACATCAACATGATAGGACATTTAAGTTCATTTTATTTTAATTGTTTGTCTTCGCCATTTTTGTGCCAAGTTTGACAAAAATCTATCCCCACCTTTTTGAGACATTATACTGTTCAAATAAGGAGATGTGCATTAGTGCATGATGTGTATTATTTAAAAAATAAGTCATGGTCGTTCACAAATATGTCACATTGATCTAGAACCTCTAATCACTGACAGTTACCATGTAAGATTATGGACGTATAATCAGATTATACGTACATGGCAAAGGTTAATTATGCGTTCATAGTATTAACAGTTAATCTCCGTGGAGCTAAGACACGTCTGTTTACCATACATTTGGCTCCAAGAAATTGAATGTACTTATACTTCAATATTATACACCTTTAAACTTTAATAGCGTAAACGTTTCTACGGCTTAATTTGGGTGCCCCCCCCCAAAAAAAAAGAGAGAGAGAGAGAGAGAGAGAGAGAGAGGAGAGAGAGAGAGAGAGAGAGAGAGAGAGAGAGAAAGTCGAGCTCTGTGAAAAATAGAATCCACAAATTGGGTTCGAAAGGTTTTATTAGCCATACAGGATTTTTTTGTGCCAAATTTGAACAAGATCTATCTTGGCATTTTTAAATACCCTGACAGTAAACATGCATTTTGAAAACTGTTGTATCCTTATATTGTTTAAAAATACCACAGTGGTTACAAAAAAAAGTGGGCTACTGTTATACATATATTTAATCAGTTCAA
The DNA here is from genome assembly GCA_964020975.1 of Hermodice carunculata. Taxonomy (NCBI): domain Eukaryota; kingdom Metazoa; phylum Annelida; class Polychaeta; order Eunicida; family Amphinomidae; genus Hermodice; species Hermodice carunculata. Next base: position 88,821,608 of record OZ026619.1, on the reverse strand, counting down.
TTTAGACTGATGTCGTACTTTTGATCAAGTGTTCCGACATTTTTCAGATACCGGCACTGCATTATTTAACATGAATGGACAATGCATGCTTGTCAGTAAATAGGTGACAATTACCCACACATCCAGATCAGTCCACTAAGCCTGATCAGGTACTTTCTTGTGTCAAATCTATCCAGGCGTTTTTGAGGCATTGCCATAGTGACAACAAACATGAATCAAAGATGCACATTGCAGGATGAGTACTATAGACATTAAACAGGTTATGGTGACTCATTTATCTTCTGAGTCCACACTGTCAGTCTTTCCTCATTAGATACTTTCGTGTCAAATTTGAATGGAGTGGGTCATATTACATATATTTTCGCCATATTGTGGTAACACTTACTGGACTTGTAGGATAACCGTATTTTTATCAAATCGACACCAAATTCCAACTACTTGGTCTAGGCAAAACTTGAAAAAACAAGCTTGCAACTCTAGGTTTAACTCTTGGGATTTTTAAAAGAAAGTTAACTGAGAAAAAATTCTCAACCTGAGCGGCACGCACCTGAGGCTGGGCAAAAAGCGCACTTTGCAAAATACAAAACACAACCACGTGCTTATGTTTGTACCACGTGGTGTAGCTCAAATCGGTCGTCCTAAGCAACTCTCATTTGCATATGCAGCGGCATGCCTGTCGTGGAATGAGGGAGACTGAACCCGCTAGAAAGTGTCACCACTTCGACTATGTACTGTCAGGCATGTGTGGACCCATGGATAAGTACCTTGTGTGTCAGTTTATGCAAACTACGACAGTGTTACCATCTTCCACTATCATTATGTAACTTTTCACTGCAGTGATCGAAGTTGGAACGAAGACGACAAAAGTCAAATTGGAGACTTCACTTCACCTCGCCCTGGCCTGGGTTTCAGTGTTCGCAGTTGATGAAGTTGACGCACTTGTTGCTGTTTCCTGAGTTTTATTTACAATTACAGAGTTTTTAGTGTGGGTTCTGGAGAGTTTATAATCATGCCAGCGAGTACCGTGACACAGAATCAAGTAAATCAGCTTGAAAGTGGGCTGAAATACCTGAAACATTCCAAGGTAAAGTTATATCGCCTTTTGTGTGTGTGTGAGACTCAAGGGTCAAATCAGTGTCACAGGAAAGTGTACCAATTTGTCAGCTTTGAATTACACTGGGAAACAAACCTGCTTACAGTGTACTTACTGCCTCCATTCCTTCCCAATACTGGCAATGGGGGGGGGGGGGGGGGGGGGGAAGGTGGGAAAAGGCAAAGTTTTTGTGGCCAAATAACAAAATGTAAGTAAAGTAACTAATACCTAACCTTCACACTCTCCCTCTCCCTCTCCCTTTCTCATCTGCCCTCCCACCCCCCACCCTACAAATCTGTGTGGGAATGTCTGCATTTATGTCTTTATGAGGAGGACCTGAATAAGAAATACTGAAAACTTCTTGCTTGGGCCCATCCTTTTTTTTTTGTTTGTTCATCTTTAGTCTGCACATTCAAATAATTGACAGAAAGAATGGCCCAACTCCTTGCTTTTTTTTTTTAAAGACCATGGCATGTGATTAAAAAATTGCTTGAAAACAGAAAATGTTCAAACATAGCACAACCTGTAATTGGTGTCCCAAAACTGTATTGGGTATTGCATACATTGCTAAGAAAAACCTTCAAGATCAATATCATATAAGATTAGCATGTATTATGTCTGTTAATTGTGTGTGTATATCCCAATAAGGTCCACACTCTTTGTAAAAGAAGAAAAAAAGTGAAGAAAGCTACATTTTCATACAGTTTTTGCAATATGATTAAATGCAGCAGTGGCTTAGGCCTACCAAAAGAGTCCTATGTTGAAGAAACTGGGCACTTTGCTTTCTTTTCACTTTTCCTATTTATACCATAGTTTCTCATTCCATGTGGTACATTCACTGCAACACATTTCATATAAATGAAAATGAGCATTTGCTGTTACCATGTGAATTACGCAACAGGCTGGGTATACACGCATTTTAAAACATGTTCCTAGGATACACAGTCCCAGGTACATGACTGGGTGAAAAATTATTAAACAATGCAAATATGAGGAAACTACATAGCATCTGTAATGCAGATTTGGTTGGTTTTGGGTATCATAATGTAAGCCACAATGTAAACTATATTTTGAAAATAATATCCAGAAAGAAGTGGCCATTCCACATAAATATATACAGCACTTTGTTAGCCACTTTTTGTATTGTTCAATTCCACAATTTGTGTATATTTCAATAAATCAGTGCATTGAACCCAAGTCAAAAGTTTTAATTTTCAGAAGCCTAGTGAAATAATTGTCTTAATTGCTTCAATAAAATATGTTTAAACCTAATAATTGTCTTGATGGCTGGCCAGGCCCATAAAATGCAAGTTACATTTAAGTACTGTAATTGACAACGAACCGTGAACATTCATGGTCAGCAGCCATGATCTCTGCACCTCATATATGTTTGTTTTAATACCTATATTACTTTGTTGTGCAGCAGCACCTATTTTTATTACATTGAAACTTGTGAGTGATTTCAGAGAGAGGTGACGTTTCATTGGTCCCAGAAGTGCCCCAAACATTGTGAACAATGTGGACTTAATTTTCTATGATTCTAATATGTACAGGAATGTTTTTGTACATAGTTATTAAAAGTGGGCTGCAGGTAAAACATTTCTGAAGTGAATTAAAAGAGAAAATCCATATATTTCTGCAACCCTGCCCATATAATTTAAAAAAAAAAAAATGAATGATAAGAAACTGTACTTTTGTATAGGATAACCTTTGCAAAAAACACAAGTTTGTGTAAGTGTTACTGTGCATCCTAGAATGCAGGTGGATCATTTCTGTGGCCATCACAAAAGCCATCTTATTTATGACATGCTCGAAAAACACACAGGCCAATATTCAAAGACTAGTGAATTTACAAGCCAAACTGCATTTTTACTTAAAACTTGTATCTTTTAAGAAGTCCTGAAAGGTTCAGTACCTTAAAGCTTTGTAACTCTTCATGTAAACCAATTCTTTGAGATGCTTTTTATAAATGCATTTATTTTAGCTGTGCTCATGCATTTTAGCGAAATGTAAATTTTGAACCCCGAGTTTGCGGAAGTACTGCAGCATGTAGAAGTAGTTTTCAAGCCATTGAACAGGGACTGCAAGTGCCATTAGCGAATTAGCCATATGCTAATGCTTTATTGATTTGGCGAGAGAAATTTGTGAGTGGCTAATTTATTTTGACATGAATTATATATATATAATATATATATATATATATATTATATATATTATATATATATATATATATATATGTATATATAGTCTAGTTAAATTAAATTGATCACAGTTTAATTTCCCAATTTGGCTACAAATTTTGGCAGACAAAAATCTGTCCTGGATTGAGGGAGTATACCAACCCTTTTCAATGCCAATCCTCTTAACCCCCCCCCCCCCCCCCAATTTCATGCAGTTCAAGTTGTAGAATGGATACTTGCAGCTTATGGAGGTTAGGTGAATTATTTTAATTCCAAATTGAAACCCCTGAATGTTGAGGTATGCATGTACCCATGGTTGGCCTGAAAAACTTGGACAACAACATAGTTCTTGCTTTTAATTTCTGGCAACATTGCACTGAACCCGCAATGAATTTTGATTCTTAAAGTGCTTGTTATGTAAATTTCCAGAGTGGGTGCTGATTCCATGATCAACCCAGGTCAACAACTTTCCAGATTTCATCAAATTTAGCTTGTGAACTCATGTGGCTTGTGACTGGTTCTTCGGGACAGCATGGGTTAAAATAATTTGTAGTGGAGTCACAGTAGCATGAACACACAACCCAAGGTCAACATTACAGCTGGGTTGCTGTTAAATATATACAGATTATGTCACCATGTAATCAACAAGGTTCACGACCCTAACATGGTAAGACAGGCTTTAAACTGTTAACCTGCACACGAAGTACAGTTGAATACAGTGGTCCTTCTCTTCAGAGACTACCTTCCTTTTAAGACCAAATGTATTAGCAGGTTTTGTGTGCTATCTTTCCCCTGTTATTTGACCGCTATTAAGAGGCCACCTGCTCCATGTGATCACTTTCTGGATCTTTCCAACGGGAGGTCTCTCCAAGGAGCGACTACTGTGCAGTCAAATCTTGGTATTGGTCGACGTCTTGCAAGGAAGGTGTGACAGTGTTTTTTTTTTTTCCAAGATAAGCGCGAACATGGTCTGTCATTAGAAGGCAACTCCTTTCCCTCTTGAGTAAAGAGTGAATCAGCAGCTTTCTTGAGGGTGGGTGCTGGTGAGGCCGTTTACTTGAGGCATGCTATTCTGAGAGGAATTGTCAGCAGTTCATGATTATTTTTCATTAACAATAAGATTAAAAAGACAAGACAGTGAAGAGTGAAGCAGACATTATGCTGTCAACTGGTTTTGGTCACTGAGGAGGAAAGGGTTTTATAAGGTCACTGTCAAGGGCCTGTAGCTGGTTATTATACCTCATGACATAGTGAGGCAGATGCTTCTAAATCTGTCATCTTTCTGATCAGAGTTGGGTTTTTTTTTAATCTGTGTACATGAATGGTAGACTATGAGCCCTAGTGGGCATGTGTTGACTATTTTGTGGCCTGACTAGAATTTAAAAAGCGTTTTTTTTTTTTTTCAGCTGATGAACATCACAGCGTTCAAAGACATGTACAACTCCATTGAAGTTCATCACAGAGATATCAAGCTGGCTCACCTGACTGGAAAAGCTAAGGATCTTCTGTGAGTGCATGTGTACCACTGTGTAACTCATATACGTATATGTAAATACACATGTACCACTTTTGACTCGTGCATGTATACATAAATGCACATGTGCCACTTTATCACTCCTATACAAATATAGGCCTATATATATATATATCACTCCTATACAAATATATATATATATATATATATATAAATGCACATTTACAACTTTTGTGACTCATATACATGTTTATAAAGCACATGTGCCGTTTTGTGACTTGTATACATGTACATGTATGTAAATGCTCATGTGCCACTTTGTGACTCACATATACATGTATGTGCATGTACCACTTTGTGACTTGTATACGTGTATGTGAATGTGCATGTAACACTTTTTGACTCATGTAAAAGTGCATATGTACCACTTTGTGACTCCTAATGTAAGCATGGCAAGTGCACATGTAACGCTTTTTGACTGTACATGTTAAAGTGCATGTGTACCACTTTTCTGCTTGTATACATGTATGAGTGAGGATCTGATGTACATGTCCCAGTGTGTGACTTGTATGCACGTTTTGTACAAAGATATAGGATGTTGATAAATGTGAAGTCTTATTAGACTGGATCAAAACAGATGTGTTTCTTATTTCCCACTGACAGAGTCCTGACTCAGTTGAAAACATGCATATCCAAAATTTTCACATGTAACATGATAATTTATAGTCTTCTCACCGAACTAAATGATTGGACAACAGGGCCAGGCCCTAAACAAAGTCTTCCTGCAAGTAGGAACAAGCTGTTATTGGTTATAGATTATCAAGAAAATATTCAATGTTTGATAAAACTTGATCATACTCATAAGTATTTATTTTGCTTCTGTTTTTTTCAGAGAACAAGCCCATCAAGATACTCAGTTCTACTACATATTAGTCCGAATGTTGAACGAAGTTTCTGGGTATGTTATTTTTGACAGAGTACTGAAAACACAGCTTATGAGCCTTTCCCACTCAAAGCTGTCTGCTTTAATGTCTCTGCGTACATTTTTCATTTTAAACCTGTCCCCCTTAAACTGGCCAAAACCGGCTGGTGGTCAAATGTCGTCTGCTTCAGTGTTCTCAACTAATTTCAAGAGTAATGAAAAACAATTTGACTGAGAATTATAGATGAGACCTATCAAGATCACATGCCCCATGTCAAAAACTTTCCTTGGTATGACCCATGCCAAGGAAAGCTGTTGACTTAGTCTTAATTGAAGGGGGAAAGGGTTAATGTCTGAAACTGTATGGATTCCGAGTCCTACGTCAATAGTCATGCCCTAGCAGCTTGCCTTGACTTGGTCACACTGCTAGAGTTGTTTTAACCATGGAAAGCAGGGCTCTGCAATTCTCTTTAAGTCTACTTTTCCATGGACAAGTACTCCTATCTGTTCATGCTATTTGTTCAAATTTTACTTGGCCTGCATCAATACGAGGCATGCATGTTAATTTCCCACCACAAAGCATGGGGCTCACGCCTGTCAACGGGGGAGGATGCACAGGCATATCACTGTCACAGACAGGGCTAGATACACCTTTCTCACAAAATTAGTGCCTTTTAGAGAAATTTAAGTTAACAAACACCAAATTCATATTCACTAAGTGCTTCCTAAATTGGTCACAAGAAGAAATTTCGATCGGACTGTACTAAATATCCTTTATTTCCCAAATATTAGTAGTATCCAGCTTTCTCACACAGGCGGCGGCCCGTATATCGCCAGGCGCGACTACAGTTACAAAGACAACCAGGTATGCAGTTGTGGCTGGAAATTCATGTGCATGCCTCATATTTTGACTTGTACATGTACCAGACAGTAGGACATGCAAGTTGTAGAGCCTTGAAAGGGTTATTTAAAGACCTGATTGTCACAGGTTCATGGACTGTGAACAAAAAAAAAAGCAAAAAGCACTACACATGGTCAAAGTTTAAAAGCCATTTGTTACTGGACTGTAAATGTAAGCCTGTGCAGAAGAGCCCAGCACATGTACTTTGACTGTATATGCACTTATTTTCAGATGCACAAGTTTTCAGTTTTGAATGTCGGGTATTTGATTGAAGTTAAATGTCAGTGGTGTACACATGAATAATATTTATCTTGCGTTTAAATTCTGTTTCATCATGTTTTTTTCTTTTTTTTTTTATTTCATGGTTTTACATATGTGACGTCAGTGATTTATGCAAAAATAAAAATATTGTGAAATTAAGTGAATTGAAAGTACATGTACATTTATAATAATTTTGGATGAGAAACATGTATTCATTTTCTTATCTACCTGTAATTTGTGACCTAGTTCTTCCAAGTGAACAAAATGACGTCCTTAGTGCATTGTATTTGTTAACATTTGGGTTCCATGTGCACAAAATTTACTCAGTCATGCCAATTCTGCTGCACAGTTGTCTCTGTGGCTTTTCAAGAGGGCAAGGCCACTTGCATGTGCACTGTATGTATCTAAAAGGGCAGGTGTAGATATTGAATAGGGAGGCAAAAGGACAACCAAAGGAATTCATTTACAAATGTCCAGGACAAGAGCATGTCTATAGAGTGAATCAAGCACTTTATGGATATTTTTACTATTTATGTCAAAATGTACTGATGATTAGACACCAAGTAACTTCATACAGCAATAAGCAAAGAGGGAAGTAACTCTCCCCTGATTTTTAGCTCTGCTGACCAAAGGTAGAAGAGCTCATGTGATCACTCATTTATGTCCGTCTGTCATTCTGTCCATCCAAAGTCCCACAGGAACTACTCAGAAATGCCATTTTTCAGTATTTTACATAAATTCAAGTAATTTGCCTTTTTTCTTGAACTAAAAAAAGTAACCTTAATTTTGTGGGAACAGCTCAAATTTTATGAAAAAAAGATGGGGTATAGAGGTTTCAGGTAATTTTGATCACATTTCAGATAAAATCTGTGTAAGTGAGTGCATCTCTGATTAATGAATAATTGTATTTTATTTCATTATAGACAGCATTCTGCTTTCTGTGAGTCAGGTAACTTTTACAGAATTTCAAAGCGGTGTAGTTGACATCATTACTCCGTGGCCGTAAAGGCCCGAGGGTATTATGTCATATAGCCTGTATCTATGTCCACACAAGTTCAGTCTGTCCATGTTAATTTCTTGTAGTCAGGCAGCCAGCTCAGTATTCATTGACTTGGCTGATTTATTTTTTTTTCTCACTTGATTATTGCACATGATATCTCAAGAACCAGGTGGGCTAGGACTATCATTAAATTTTAAATAGTGGATCCCCCTTATGAAAATCTACCTCAAATTTGAAGGACGATGACCTTGACCCAAGTTCAAGGTCACCAAGGTCAATTATCTGAATTTTCTGAAAGTGATATCTTGAGAACCAGATAATTATAAGCTGGGATTATGATTTTTAATCAATTCATCCTTGTTAGAATCTGCATCAGGTTCAAAGGACAATGACCTTGGCCCAAATCAAGGTCACCATGTCAACTCTCTTTTAATTTCTTGCATATAATATCTCAGGGACCAGATTGACTACATGTTGTATCATATAGTTTTTACACTTGATTACCCTTATGTAAAGTTTATGTTGAGTTCAGATGACAGTCACCTTGACCCAATATCAAGGTCATCAGGGTCTATACTCTTTTGAATTTCTTGCACACAATATTGGAAAAACTAGATAATTACAAGCTCAGGTGACAAAACTTAACAGTTTTACACACTGGTTAAAGTGTACTTCAAGTGCAGTGGACAATGCCCTTGGCCCAATTTAAAGGTACTCTATGTTGAGTTTCAGGAATAATGATATTGAGACAGATAAGCTAGGATCACAAAACTTGATACTTTGTCCCCCGTTTATGAGAATACATCAGGTTTGAATAATAATGACCTTGACCCAATATCAAGGTTATTCTCTGTAAAGGTTTTGCTGCCATATCTAAAGCAGTGGATAAGTTCATATCACAAACCTTGTCCTACCTTACTATGGCATCGAACGTCAACAGAATTTAGATTGAAATACATGTATATGCATGCATGCTACTGTAAATTGCTTGAATTTCGCTGTGCATTTTTTAATTTTTTTATTGTTGTATGAATAGGAATTATGTCCAAAGTAGTGAAATAAAAACTACAGTAAAATGTCAAAAGCACAAACACCCTGAAATTTTAAACACCCGAAAATAAAGCAATTTACAGTATTAGAATTAGTTCTAGGCTTTAACTCTTCGATTACCAACTGTGGCTTAAGTTGAACTCCTTAACACAAACTGCTGTGAATTATAAAATGGGTGCTAGATTCAGGTTTCTTGTGAAAAGACCTTTCATTTAAGTACCTTCGTGCCTCTAGTCACATGGAATATAATAGTTTAGGTCAACAGCTTTCCTTCGGGCACATTGTGCCCAAAGCATGCCGAGGAAAGCTGTTGGCTCCCCCCAAAATGTGACATTAAAAGAATTAATGGCCACCTACCTCAGTCAATTATAAGACATTCCGTTCTACCCCGACTGAAATAATACTGATAAACTCTTTGTTAGAAGCATACGAGCACAGATACACTTCCTGCAGGAAGTATTGCACCGTGACCCACCCTTATCTTTGAAACTCCATTAACCCAGCTACATGGACTTCATCATAACTATATATGGTAGACACAACATGTCATTTGAAACCCTGGTAATTTTACGGGTGAACATTAAGGATCTTGTCTAGTTGCCCCAGGGTAACTGCAATATCAAAGTTAGGTGCCCTCTTCAGAAAGTTAGTTGTCTCAACGTCAACTCCTGTTGTCGCCCTTCTTGATTTTTTTCTGTTTCCTCCAGCAAATTTGGTTGTTAAAATCATCCTACACATTTATTAGTCATCTTTGCTCTGTACAGTGATGAATTAAGACCCTGATAAATATTTCTCCCTAATTCATATGTCATTTAAAATAGAACTTGTCATGGGAAATTCTAATGTCAAAATGTTAGGTTGTCCACTCAGAAAAATTGGTTGTCCTGTTGCGTCTGTTAGCTCCAACTTTTAGTATCCCTGACTTACATGTAAATTGTAGTTGTCCCAGGCTGGTAGGTTTGACTTAAGGTTGAGCCCTGAATTTGATTGTACATGTACAGCTTTAACTTATTGTGGAAAAGACCAAGATAGGTCTATAATTCTCGATCAAAGAAGGATAACCTCAAGTGCAAATTTTCCTGATTTGAAAGTGTTAAGAAATATCCCATTCAAAAGCAACTGGCTTATTATTGAAATAATTGATTTCAAGACAAGTTGTTTTTTATAAGGTCTGACATATACATTGACAATCCATCATGACTGTAACTATATTTGTTCCCCGCCACCGAAGGTGGTATAGGGGGACTTAGAAATAGTGGGACAGGGGCTGTTGGTCTGTCGGTCCATCGTGTCTGTCGCATCTAATAACTTTCCACATTATCATTCAGTTGCCTTCAAAGGTGGTCAGAGTATGCATCTAGGTGAAACTTTGACTGGGATTGTTTATGGGTGACCTTGACCTCAAGGTCACCCATGCATACATGCCTATTGATTACTATGTAAGTGTCTGGGGATTGGTGTGGTAATTCACATTTATGACTTCTCCAAAACCATCAGCCAGATTCCCTTCAAACTTGGTGGGGATGTACCTTTAGTGGGTCTCCACTAAGTTTGTTCAAATGGCCATGGTCCAGTGATTTTTAGATTTTTTACATATATTTTGTTGTTGATTTTTTGGCAAAAAAAATCTCCGAAATCACGTGGCAAAATACTTTGAAATATCATAGGTACACTTATGGGTACCCCTAGACCTGAAGTTGTGCAACAGGTGGCACTGGGATTCTTTTCTATTTTTCATTTATATTGTGCAACACTTGCTTTGTGTTATATACATGCTTTGAAATAATGATTCCTGTCATGGTGTTGGGAAACAGGATGCACTTAGGCTTCTACTACGAAATGCTCTTTCCTCTGGCTCTGTACAACTGTGTATTTTTGTCTTTTTTTCACTTTCTGAGTTTCATATTGTATTGTGTTATATTATTTCCAAAGTATCTGCTTTAAAATTTGAAACTCCTGCTAATGTTAAGTGTTGTGAGGTCACACCTTAGTTGTCATGATGTGGCTGGGGACATAGATCCTAGATGTATCATCTAGTTTCCTTTAAATAAATCAGTTATGTTTATGTCTGATTTTTCTGTGACAAGATTGAAGACAAAATTGTGGGAAATGGGGTTTAATAAAGATTGTTATAAATGAGAATGATCAGCAAGATAATTTATTTCAGAAGCCATATTGGGTCCTCAAGATGCCATGACTGTTCCTTAGGTTCTGTCTCTCTCATTTTATTCAAATAAAGACTCACTTAAACAGAGAAGACTTGAGAAGCAAAACATACCAGTATTTCTGTGGAAGATATTGGCATGCAAAAATTCAGAAGTCACGATCTCATGGAACCAATAGTGGACTAATCTTCAACTTTGACCCCTTGTGATGAGAGAATGGAGGCATTAAGTGAAAGTCACTGAATTGTTTTTGAAGGTTGATGTACATGTACATTGATTAACCCTTAAAGCACTAATTTAATACTGAATCAACAGCTTTCCTCGGGGCACTTTGCCTGCAATGTGCGCAAAGTGCCCGGAGCAAAGCTGTTGACTAAGACTACATTTTGCTTTAGACAGGGCTTGCTGGTATTTGAATGAACGGTATCTTCATGACGAGTGTGAATTTTTTAACCATTATATGTTTAACAGTAATGAGAAACTACTATAGTCATGATAAGCTTTTTATAGGTTAATATGTTTCCAGAATTATTGTTTTTTATTGAATAGTTTTCAAGATATATCACAAAATCGTGAAGCATATCTGTATCTCCACTGTCTTTTTGTTTACACAGCAGCTGTCACTGCGAGGCTGTATCTGTTGGTATCTGTGCATTTTCAAGGCACTTGCAGTTACATGTTATATGTATTTTTTAGCTCAGCTGCTCAGCTGACTGACAAGACATTTTCAACTTCTCCAAAACTGTCAGCCAGATTCACTTGAAACTTGGTGGGGATGTGCTTTGGGTGGGTCTCTCCCAATTTGTTCAAATGGTCACGTTCCAGCAATTTAAAAAAATTTTCTATGATTTTTTTTTTTGGGGGGGGAGCAAATCTTGAAAAATCTTCTGCAAAATTGCTCACCTGATTGCTTTGATATCACACAGGAGCACTAGGGACTCCTAGGTCTGAATTAGATCAAATTTTTATTATTCTTTGTGTGTTAATGCTATTTTCAACTTCTTCTCCAGAACCTTCACTGAGATTAAGCTGAAACTTGGTGGATCTGTTTCTTGTGGAAGGGTCAAACAAAATGGGTCACTAGGTGGCAATGCTGCAGATTCCTGATTTTTCACAATTTTTTTAAATTCGGATTCTTACTGGTAAAAGCACCGTTTCTATTGTTTACTATGCAAGTCAATGGACTAATTCAGATTTTGGACTTCTTCTGCAAAACCATCTGTCAGATTGAATTCAAACTTTGTGCAATGTACCTTGGGTGAGTCTCTAGCAGATATAATCAAATGGTCATGCTCCATTAATTTTTGGATGTTTTATGATTTTTTTTGTTCTTATTTGGGGGCAAATCTGAAAAAATCCTCTCTTGAAACCTCTCACCTGATTGCTTTGATATCACACAGGAACACTGCAAGGGGGATAAATATAGGGCTTCGCCCTCTTTCCCAATTGCATGTAATCACTGCTTTTGTATTATCTTTGTAAATTCAGTAAATAAAATATGTTTAAACCAACACTCCTAGTGACTCTTGGCTCTTAATTTGTTCACCAGGTGGTGTTGCAATATCTTTCCTATTTCTTTATGATTTTTTTTGCCATTTTTGACTTCTTCGAAACCGTCAGTCAAATTGACTTCAAACTTGGTGGCAATGTACCTTGGATGGGTCTCTACGAGATTATTCAAATGGACACGCTCCATTGATTTTTTTATTTTTTATGAATTTGTGTTTGTTCTTTTTTCATGCAAATCTTAAAAAATCGCAAGGGTATATGCACATTAGATAAGCACAGGACTGTCACAGTCCTCTTGTTTTTATATATTTCTTTTTACAAATTTGTGTGTGTTTTTGCTATTTTCAACTTCTACGAAACAATTGTGCAGAAACTTGCAGGAAACATACCTTGTGGAAGGGTAAAACAAAGTTGTTCACCAGGTGGTGATGCTGAGGATCTTTGATTTTTAGCAAATTTTTACAGTTTGGATACTTAATGGCCAATGCAACATTTCAATTGGTTGTCATGCAAGTCAATGGGGATTGCAATGGTAATTCATATTTTCGACTTCTTCTCGAAAACTGTCCGCTACATCCGCTTCCAACTTTGTGGGATGTATCTTGGGTGGGTCTCTACTGAGAGTGTTCAGATGGTCACACTCTGATCATTTTTAGAATTTATGTATGGTTTCTCTTTGTTCATTTTTTTTTCTGCCAAATCTTGAAAAAATCTTATCCAAAACTGCTTTAAGATTGCATCATTAGATTTCTGGGGTCCCCTACCCTTAAATCCTAATTTGTTCAACAGGTGATGCTGTTATCTTTCTGATGTCTTTTGTGTGAATTTTTGTGTTTTTGTTATTTTTTGACTTCACCAAAACTCTCAAATAATAATGAAATTTGGTGGAAATGTTTCTTTTTGAAGGGGCTGACAAAGGTGGTCACACGGTGATGTTACTTGACTCCAAAGCAGACCCAAGCTGTGTATTTTGTCTAATCCACTCAGCACGGAACTTGGCCTGCTTTGCAGGCAATGATGTTACTGTCAATCTCCAATTTTTAAAAAAAAATTTCTGTTTGAGAACTTGTCAGTTTATGCATACAGTCATTACCATGTGAATCAATGGGGATTGCAGTGATAATTTACATTTTCAATTCCTTCCCCAAAACTATCAATTAGATTCACTTCAAACTTGGTGGGTATTTACCTTGGATGAATCTCTACACAATTTGTGTCAATTGTCATGCTCCAATGATATTATTATTATTTATTTTTTTTTTACTTTTATTTTTACTTTTTTTTGGGGGGTGGGGGTGGGAGTGGGGGTGGGGGAGGGAGATTCACTGTAAGCCAAAATTCTTTAACAGATCTTTTCTGTGTAACCGCTTGGCCAAATGCTTTACTATTGCATGGAGACACTTCCGGGTTGAGGGTGAGATCTTACACAGTACATGGGTGACCTTAACCTCATTTCCAAGGTCACAGGGTCAATGGTTGAATTTTACTGTTTACTTCATAACTGGAGAATTAGTTTAGCTAGGACTTCGTCATGCTGGTGATCCTGTGTGTGGGCCATACTAACACAGCACATAATTAAGTGACATTGATTTCATGCCCAATGTCACAGGGTGATTTTCATCAATTTTGCTGTTCATTTTAAAACTATTTAAGCTTGGACCTATTTTAGTTGACACTTTGACTGTGAAACTATTGGTTTGATATTTGTGCATGACAATTTTCCCCCCAAAAAAGTAAAATGGACCTTATTCCAAAAGTGACAGGATCACTTCATTTTGTACATGCAAGGTCAGCTGAGCACATGACTGCCACTCTCATCTTTTTGATAAATTGTACTTTTGGAAGTTCATTGTGTGAAAAGTATGATTGCCAACACACTAAAACTCTATATTTTCATAGGGTCATTACCCAAAGATTTCAAATCGTGATTAAAATTTGGACTTTTTGAGTTAATGCAAAATACTGTAAATTGCTTTATTTTCACGTGTTTAAATGTTTTTTGTATTGTGGACATTTCACTGTAGTTAAATTTTACTGTTTTGGATATCATTATAATGCAAACATTGAAATATTATTTCACTGTGTCTTTATTTTCATGGGTTTATGCTGTCAGTGAAATAAGCGAAAATAAGAACACTGAAATTAAAGCAATTTACAGTAAACAGAGTTGTGATAAAATGTGAAATTGTGTATACATTGTATGAAGAGAAGTGTCAAAATAACTTGAAAGATGTCAAATTATTCATTTATTGCACTGAGTTTATGTACATGGTGGGATTAAAAAAATCAGAGATTAAATTTCTGTCTTATTCTGGAATTTTGACAATTTGGAATTAACCCTTTCCCCTTGAATGAAGACTGAGTCAACAGCTTTCCTTGGCATGGGCTGGACACCAAGTGCCCAACCCATGCCAAGGAAAGCTGTTGACCAGGGGCATCTTATCTTGATAGGTCTCATCTACAGTTTTAAGTAATTTTTTTTCGTCACTGCTGAAATTAGTTGAAAACATTGAAGCAGATGACATTTGACAATCAGCCGGTTTTGGCTGGCTTAAAGAGGAAAGGGTTTATTTGCCACAATTTAGGATACCATCAAAAATGATACACACTTTCAAATGTGTGCATTACTACTTGTCAACCTTAGGGCCTGAAAAGAATGTACCTGGTAACCAAAAACATCTCTGGAATATCACCTGTGCCAGACATTATTTCTTTTATTTCCACAAATGATTGATTTCTTTGATCAACAGTGCAGGTCAGTCTCATATTTAAAGATTGGTTTAAATTGGATATGTTCCATGTCATGTTTGTTTGAGGTTGCTTTAAGCGTGACCCTGTTTCACAACATATCTTTCCCAGTTTACCTTGATTAACCCATGTCATGCTGTGACAGCAGTGGCCATGATCTGCTTATTGCTACCAAGTCATGCTATGACTGTGTTTGCCCACAATGCAAAAACCGCTCAGTTTGGACAGGGCATCTTTGTGCCACAACGAAAGTTCTCTCCATGAGGAATTCTGATGTGCAATTCATACAAAATTCTGGGCTCAAATACAGACATCTGCGTGGTATTGAATGAGTTAATGGGAGATTATGATGATGTATGAGCAGAGCCAGGCGGGCTGTATTTAATTGGCAGCATTATGATGCTTGGGCAGATTTTCAGCAAACCGTATATCAACTTTCAATAAGAACACGGCGGACATTCTATGGCAGAAGGGTATTTAGAATTGAGGCTTTAAATCATAAGCTGTATTGATGTTCCATGTAGGGACTTGTTACTGCCTCTATTTCAAGGGTCATTTATTTATACTGGAGTGATATTTGAGATAAGGCAGTTGCTGTATGAACATATGTGACTGTCTAGCTGTGTTTCTCTGCCTTGTTTATGACACGAGAAAGCGATGTTCAGAGCAAGTAGAAAGCTAAGGAATCACAGTTTGACCAAAATGGTACAGCTTTATGTATTTCCAGAGGAGGAAATAATCCATGGATTGGTCTTATGTGTATTTTTTTTTTTTCTTAATTTGCTAACCCAGTACAGCAGGGTCTTAGACCAGCAACCATCAGCACCAACCACACAGCCAAATATGGGAAACATGCAAATTCCCTGCACCAAACTGTGAATGAGTAAATCTTTTATTCTATTATGGTACCTCTTAGAGTTATATTTCATAAAAATTGAAATATGTGCATACAATTTATGGTGACTGCGTATAAAAATTGAAATATGTGCATGCAATTTATGGCTGCCAAATGTATGCTTAAATGTCCATGTCGTCTGGTGCATATCTACCTCCATTGAACTATTCTTTTGATGAAGGGAGATCTGGTGCAGTGGATATGTGCGTTTCCCATTTTCGGCTAGGTGTTGGGTGCCAAAGGTTGCTGGTTTGAGATCTGCCCATTCAGTGGTCACAAAATAAATACTCCTGGGGCATAATCCTCTCTACTTTAAATGAACCAAATCTGGCTGGTGGTCAAATATATCCTGTGCTTCGATGTTTTTGATAAGTTTCAAAAGTAAGGAACAATGTAATTGATTATTGTGGATCAGACCTAAAAAGATAGCCTCCCCCACGTCAACAGCTTGCCCATGCCCAAAGAAGGGTGTTGGCTCAGTCTTAACTTCAGGCTAGTTCAAGGGTCCAAGGGTTAATATGATTACTGGTTTCTTATGAGCTTTTGGAGCCAGATTTTCGAGCATTTTTACAGCCATTCATGCGTGTCATGTTCATATAAGCATTCATTAGTCATGAATAGGCCTACATTAACCAAACCTTGTGTGTATGTATTTTTCAACCTTGCAGGAGTTGGCATCGTTGCATCCACAAACTTTTTTTTGCCAAATAAAAATCACCAGCTGGTGTCTGATGTCATTGATGTCACCTGCGTGTTTTTGGTCATTAACAGTAATGTGCCACAAGTCAACAGTTTTCCTCAGGCCACTGTGTTCTGGGTGTGTTTCCCCAGGGGGCGCACCAAGGACAACTGTTGACTCAGCCACTGTAGGCTTTAATTCATTCGTAACCCTTTCCCGCTCAAAGTGCCCGGATGTTAATTGTCGTCTGTCTAGTAAATCTTTCCACACAAAATTCCTATCAACATAAAACATTTCTGCAGAGAATTGTTGATATTTTTAATGATGGCATGACCCAGCTCAACAGCTTTCCTTGGTGCAGGTTGGCCACAAGGCAGCCAGCCCGCACCAAGGAAAGCTACTGACTCAATGTTATGATAACCAAGAAAGGGTAAAGGGTGATATATATTTTGCTGCATGTGCCGCTGTCACAATATTTTTCTTCCTTATGATGGTCAACAATGTCTTTCCCCTTGATGGGGAATACTAGCCAGGCATGTGCCCAGTCGGTTTTGTTATATATGTATGACAGAAAATTTAAATTGAGACATCCTCATTGGAGTGTATCAATGTATATTTAAAAAAAAAAAAATCATATACAAATGTCTGAAGCTATACACACATATTGTACATGTATAATGTTTGAACCAATGATGATTTCCAGAGCTGTATGGGTGTTACAAGTTATAATACAAGTTGCAGCAGGTAAAATGTTGGGGAAAACTATATACAGCAGCCCTTTGTTTGAAACACTGCCCCTGGGCCAGGTAAAAAGCTGGACATATAAAGCAGGTGGTCTCTCAGTGGAAGTAAGATAATGAAAAAAATGCATAGATTAGGGATCTGTAGGGCCTTTATTTTTCCGTTTCAAAAAACTAGAAATTCCCTTTCACCAGCCAGAAATTTCCAAATTCCGTTTCAGTAGTTCTCTTTGTATGTAAAACACATTAAAGCAAAACAGCAAATTCTGTTTCAGAGGTGACAAAAATTCATTATTCCGTTCCGTTTCGGTTAAAAACGGAAAAGTACAGGCCCTAGATCTGATAAATGTGACATCAAAATGCAGGTGTCTCTCAATGGAGTGGTCTCTGGAGATAGGACTACAGTAACTGTTACTGTGTCGGAAGTAAACAGAAAAAGAAGACTCCTACAATGAACATATAGCTCTCTAATTTCAATGGGTATTTTATCTTGCAGGTCCAAAGACAGATATCAAACGGACAACTTACAAATGGTGCATGCATGGTACCTGAACAACAAGCACGTCTTACACACAGGCTCGGTGAGTCACTTTAACCCTTTTGATTTCTTAGGCGTCAGCCTTGTCTTGCAAAAGTGCACAAACCTGCTGTTGTGGTCCTCAATAATTTCATTCCATGCAGTGAGGTCTCCAAACTGTAGCAGCCACGTTTAACCCTTCTCATCATAAAGTGGCCAAATTGACTGGGTGTCAAAATTATTGTTGCTTGCTTGTGTAACTGACTCTGAACAGTAAACCTTTGCTTTCAAGATTGTTTCATTGGTTTATCCAGTTTCCTAATGTCTGTGTAACCGCCCGGAATCTTGCAGCTGTGTACCGTCGTTTTGAAGCTTGGAACTACCTAGAACTAGCCAAAATCAAATCATTTGTATTCATCAGTATTTCCGCATTCACTGAATAAGCTATAATGACCTGTCCTGAATATGTCCTTCTTACATTTCTGTATCACAATGTACCATAAATTCTGTTTTAATCATACCCACAACAAACTGCCACAATATTTCATCAATATGTTTGCCTCTGCTCTCCACATTTTATGCTACAAGAATCTGTGATGTTATTCATCGTGCCATTCCTTTAAGAAATACATATATCTAATCAATATCCTTGTGCACATGTTCTTCTAAACTGTGACATAAAACTATTAATTAGGAAACAAAAGATTATAAATCATAGCAGCTGGCTTTCTTGATGTTCCGTCAACAGGTGTATCGTATGTTTATTGGCCTGTTACTGATCAATACCAAGGGAGCATTGATTCAGATGCACTTTTGTTGTCCACCAAATTGAATTATCATTATTACACAATGTCTAGTACCTGTTTCTATGACCAGGCTCACTCAATGTGATTCACAGTACGGTAAATTCTCAAATTGAGGATGCGGATTGTATAAGAATAAAAAAAATATCCTTACCAAACTGAAGATGATTAAGTCAGGGTGCATCTTCAAGCGGGGAGTTTTCCTGCACCATGATGACCTGATGAGCTATGACAGCTCTATGAATGGGCATACTGTAAACACATGATGTTATAAGGTCCAATTAATGACAGAAGGGTTGCATTTTAACATGTATACTTTTTATTGTGATTAAAAACACAGCATTGTAGACACTTAAAAATAAGTAAAACTAAATATCCTTCCAATATCGGCCAGATAACAATATTAATGGGAAAGAAACAAGTACAAAAATCACAGAATGCAAATTTTGCATGTAACGGTACACAAGAAACTTGGGTGGAATCTTTTAATTCTGATTACCTGGTATGCGACAGTCTGATGTCCGGGTGCAACTTTTATTCATGGTTTTCTGCTAATCAAAATGACAGAGTTTATAACTTTGTAGATGTCTCAATGCCAGGGTGCGTCTTATAATAGACTTGGACATTTACTATGTGAGGGTATTGACCCTTTTAGTTTTGTATGGTGCCCCAGATACTATACATCCATTATTTAACTCATTCCATACCAGTTCCTGATTTTTCCGTATATTTACCTAGATTTAAGATGACCATGACATATTTAGATTCTTCATAAAAAGAGCTCTCATTCAAGTACCATCATGCCTGTAGTCTTAAGTCAGTGCCAGAACCACTGACCAATGCCTGTCACCATAGTATGGAATGGGTTAAAGTCAGCCACAATTGTTAGACCTTTATTTGTGATACTGTATATAATATATATATATATATATATATATATATATATATATATATATATATATTGAGATTGTAATGCAAGATCAACAATATTTATAAATGACATTGTCACTCAACATTAATTATTGTAACAAAGGTATTTATATAGGTTCCAGACAGATAAGCTCCATATGTATATATGCATATATGTATTTATGGGAAATATACTTCTTTCATTCAGTACATATCAGTGATGCCATGTGGAGAATGCTACATTTAAACTTAAGAAAAATGCCTACCACCACATCAATGTACACTCACTAGTGTGGTCAACCACTTAAGCTTTGGTACACCACATTCATCTTGATAAGCACACAGTGTGCTGTAAAAATGTAGATTGTAAGTGTAATAATAAATTCTCCCACTCGTTTGAAAACTATGGGGTATTTTGGGGGTTCTTTCATCGAAAAAAATGGTGTGTGTGTGCTTATTAGGGAATGTGTGCTTGTTAAGATGAATATGGTAGGCAAAATGGCTGCAGGTGACGTACACTGTCTGACCCAGAACAGTGACGTCCTGTATTACACTGTGCTATGGTGGAACAGCCATTGTTAAAGAAAATTTGTCTAACCCCCCCCCCCCCCCAATATTCATTCTCCTTAGAACTTAGAAGGAGTATTTGTACCCACCTGAATGACCAACTTTAAGCCTGGAAGCTTGTTTGTCCTCAGCGCCAGAGCCAAAACCTTATCAGAAAGAATGAAGAAAAAAATGCTGGTTTGTCATGAGCAAAGTAACAGAATGACATAGAAGAAAAAAATGCTGGTCATGTCATGAGCTAAGTAACAAAATGACATTTATTTTTGTTTATGAAAAGGAGTCCAAGAATACTGTACATCACCATCAGATCAAAAATAGAGTTGTAGGCATACACGTATAAACATAATAAAATGCTGAAACAATATACAAAATGGCAAGTTTTGTCAGAAATATGTTCACTCTTTCAGCGCCAAGTTTGGACTGAGTCAACAGCTTTCCTCAGTGCGCTTTGGGTGCATTGTGCCCAAGGCATGCCAAGGAAATGAAAGCTATTGACCTGGACCATTGTATTGTATGGGACTATAGGCATGCTGGTACTTGACTGAAAGGCCTTTATATAAAGAATATCAGTAAAGCACCCACTTGATAATTCAGACAAGTTCATCGTAAGTACTTCGACTTTAATCACAGTTAGCACTGAAAGAGTTAACCTGATCCAAATGGGTTTGGGAACTGGACACTCACAGGAATGTTCATTTTACCCCTCCTGACACTGAAGACCAAAGTTACCTCATGTTGTCAGGGAAAATTGAAGCTTCTGCATGAAGTTGAGCTTTTGAAAAGCTAACCAATTCCAGTTTTGGTATTTTTGTAATGTATTATGTGATGTATTATTGTTATGTTTACGTGTGAGTAAATGTCAATTAAAACACAACAACTTTAGGGTTCAGACAAATTAAGGAATATTCTTATCATTGAAAGCATGAGGACCAAATATTTAAAGAACAAAAGTTACATCCACTGAAAATATGTACAAGATAACAAATTTCTTGACAATTAACATTTATGTAATATGTGCATGTTCAATGTGATTTTTAATGTCAAAACATCGTGGCCATAGATGATGATGATGATGATGATGATGATGATGATGATGATGATGATGATGATGATGATGATGATGATGATGATGATGATGATGATGATGATGATGATGATGATGATGATGATGATGATGATGATGATGATGATGATGATGATGATCATCATCATCATCATCATCATCATCATCATCATCATCATCATGGACTATATTACACTGTAATATACACTCTTTCTTTGTATTTGAAACTTCACATACCTGTAAATTATGTACAGGGTTAAAAGCTATGTGCATTAAGTATCAGCAAGAAGTAGATATCTGTGGGCAAAAGAGAAAAAGGGTGCATGGTGGAGCTTAAGTGGCCATATGAAGTGCTATAACATAGAAAAAGATAACAAGGACCCATACTGAGTCCAGGGCTTTCAATCCAGGTTGTGTGTCAGGTTGCAGCAAGTGAAAGTATTGGATAAAATATTTTTAGTTCTCAATGAGGGGGGGGGGGACAAATATTTGTGGGTAGGAAAAAATACTTATCCCCCTGGCATTGATTGGGTCCACAATGCTAATCTGTCCAATGTCATTTGACCTCTATTGAGAGACCACCTGTAATTGGGACCTGCCAGGGGTTTGTCTGTCGGTAGACAAGTTAAGAATGTGGTGAAAATCACTCGTCTTTCCCCGAGTCTGATTCTTGACAGGCAAACACGGAAAGAAAGTTTAATGAACCTTTCTCTATACATCTATATGATATAACTAATAGAGTATGAGGTCTTTCATGATAGTAGCACCATTGGGATGAAAGATCACCTGCCTTTTCAGACCATGTTTACTATGTCCCTTTTGCTATCTTTCCCATGTTATTATACCTCTATTGAGAGACCACCTGCCTTATGTGACCACTTTTTTGGCTTGCCCTAGGGTTGGTCTCTAAAAACAGGTTTCACTGTAGCACCATTGGCTGTGATATGTAGACCACAAATCAGGCGGCACTTTTAATGAAAGCAATCATTACCGCCAGGTCTTTGAATTGTCATTTTAAGAGTGCAATGGTAACAAAACAAACTTTTCTCACACTTGTTGGATTAGTTGAACTTTGAAATTATAATGTTAAGAGCAGAGTGATATTCCTGTATTTGTGATGAATGTTAGTGACCAATCATGCTGTGACAAATGAACTCGAACTAATCTCGGAACCTTTTGAAAAAAGCTAAAGCAGAAATGTCAGAGCTTCGGTATGCACATGATGTAAGTGAGTCAATACGTGGAGGGTGGATACAATAAGAGTAGGCAGTAGAGTAGATCCAGGATCAATACGTACCTCATTTAAACTGCCCTACTGAAGAGTGCTTGGAGGTTTGACTCTTGTTGGTATGTAGGCAAAACACTTCTAGTATTAACTCATTCCATACCAGTCCCTGATTTTTCCGTATATTTGCCTAGATTTAAGACGACAATTGCATATTTAAATTCTTCATGAAAAGAGCTTTCATTCAAGTACCAACGTACCTATAGTCTTAAGTCAGTGCCAGAACCACTGACCAAGGCCTGTGACCATAGTATGGAATGAGTTAAAGCCAAGCTCAAAACAAGTATATATTTTCCCAGCGAGCTGGAAAACATGGCAAACGCCAAGAGACCGGAGTTATTATTTCTACTTCTAAACCGGGGACACACATAGGGGTAGGTGATGAAACCATGTAAATAAAAATTGTATGCTACCCCACACCTTATACCCAATTTTCAGTTCAGCTGACTTGTCAATAAGGTGAGCTTATGGGATGGTCAGTCGTCCATCTGTCCACAAATTTTTTGCTTTCCAAAACTATTAACCAGATTCACTTCCAAATTGGTTGGGATGTACATGTACTTGGGTAGCTCTCTACCATTTTTTTTTTTTCAAATGCTGAATGTTGGATTTGTTTAATGAATTGTTTTTGTTGTTGCTTTTTTGGCAGTTATTTTGGATGACCATGGCCTATTTTCAAGGTCACATTGCCCAAGAACATGGTCCCTTTTAAAACATTTTGATTTAGATATCCGTTCATACACACACATATATATATATATATATATATATAAGTATCACTAATCTCCCCTGAGGTGCTCGAAAATACAGCACCATATTTTGGTGGAAATACAGACACATCAGTAAGTAATACTATGTGGTTACTGTAATAGACAGTACAAAAAACATGGACCGCATGAGGATCTAGACTTTAAACTTAAGGACCTTTGGCTAATTCTGCGATCATTTTGATGATATGTCAGCTGAAAAAATTGCAAACTAACTATGAAAGCTTGTTTGACACTCTTCCAAACATACTAACACAGGGTAGATATACATTTTGGAAATCTTCCCAAGTGCAGATAAACATGCTGGAAAAGCCCTGCAATTAATGATGAACTGAAGATGCTGGCTGTGACGAAAGACGCTTGCAAGTTTGTAAGCAACAGTTACTGTCTCAGTAAAAACAAGAATTGCCACAGAAGCCTACACTTCCGCCCTGGAAACAGGGTGCAAAATTTCCTATGATCCTACTGTTCAGGACAAGTGAAATCCTTTTGAGGACAAATGACTTTCAAATTTCTCTTGTCCCGTGGACAAGTAATTTTTATTGGCAAAATTCATAATCTGTAAAAGTTCAGATTTTGTTATTATAACAGACACATGCATGTAAACTCACTGTATGACAATGATTTCCACTAAAACATGCTATTTAAAACCAAAACTTAGGTTCACTTTATTTGCACAAGTGATATCATGAGGGAGGACAAGTGAAAATTCTGTGTCACTTGTCTTACAGGCAAGTAGTTTCAAAACAAATTTTCTTGTTCTGTGAAATGTACCCAGCTCAACAGAGTGGTCACCTGACACCTGCTGAGGTAGTATGGATGTGGTCAAGTTAGTTGGGGAGGGAGGGCTTGGTATGCCAGAGCCTCCCCCCCCCCCCCCAAAGAGTTTGCCTAAAGGTTACAACATTGGAGTAGTGACAAGATTGCCTTGAGTACTCCCCAGATCAAGAAGATCCATTTTCTCCCAAACCAGAACATTATAAGAAAAATGTGTGTCTAGGGACAAATAGCCTCAAGATAGACTGCAGGTACTGGCAATGGCTACCAGGCCCTGCAAATGGCTACCATGGAGGCACTGGCAATGGCTACCAGGGGCTCGGACACAAAGTGACGATATGTGAGCGGTTCAACTCTGTGACACTATACCCAGTAGCTAGAGAATGTTTACAATAAACTTATTGCCAGATTGTTGGCTTGATGTAACAGTTGACCCCTTATCAAACAGTTCATTGCCTCTGCCGGCTGCATTATCTCTCCTGAACTGAAAAACTGCGCAAAAACATGACAAAATGTAAAAGCAAAGCAGAGAGAAAAGGGTTGGTGGCAAGAAGACACCACCAGATCACAGACTAATTATACTGGCTTTGACTTTCCAAAGAAGGGCACTAGGATAGCTCACCTGACTATACGTGTATGTAATCTTCTACCTAAGTTCACTGAACTGAAAATACTATGATAATTGCAAGATTCTCAAAGTGTTGACATTTTTGGAATGTGTGAAATCTTTTTAACTTGTAATATCTTAGTAAGGTAGTAATGAGTGGTTGTCACATGGTACCTAAAGATAGACAGCATAAAAGGTGGTGGTATTGAACAAAAAAAAAATTTGTGTTTTAAAAGATGCGGTGATCTTATAAGGTCTCAATGTTGAATCAGTTTGGATTGAAGTATATGTACTACAAAACGAAGACACACCAATTAAAGAATGCACACCAGATCTCATCTTTAGGTTATGCTGCAGCTACCTCCATGATACAATTTCTGTTTCCCATATAAACATACTTTTTCATTTTGTCACTGTACATTAAATAGCAAGTATTGAAGTATTCTAGCAAAAGCGTTTTACTCATAATGATACCAAATGTAAACACCTTACATCTCTAACACACATCTCATGTCAGCATCTCTTTGAAAATCAAGTACAATGGTAGCTGCTGTGGCCACATACAGCAGGTGACCTGTCACTGCAGGTAAATTTACAAAGAAAGTGACTCCTGTGTCAGAGTTGAGTGGCTACAAAAAGCAATGCGGCTACTTACGGTGGTTGTTGCATACAGCAGGTGTGCTAAATTTTTCCTGAAAAACTGCTTCATCATAAGCAATATTTACATTAGTGCTGACCAAAATCTTCTTCTAGACAATGTATATCATGTTATATTTTGCATGTTACAATGTTATAATATTCAGCTATATCATTTTCTCCCATTTTGTATGTACAATGTAAACCGTATCATATCAAAGAACAAACTTGGGATAAGACTTAATCAGTTAATACGTATATTGTATCTGGTTGATGTGCCCTTTCAACCAATGCAACCATATTTACAACTGTTTGCATTTCTTGATATTATATCGTCTAAGTCCTGCATGTGGCAGTTAGAAAATATTGTGACAGGGGACATAGATCGTTTAGATCAGCGCACATTTATTTGTGATTATATAATTTGTACTGAGGTAGACAGACTGTATCCATTACTTATATTGGTATTAAGTCTTCAATGTCAGCTCGCGTGATCTTGCTTGACCACTTTGGCAGGCAAGGCATTGCTGTTGCCGCGTGACCTCTTTATCATCAGTGTGTAATTCTGGTTAAACAGGAATGCATTTGCACCGTCTGCAAAGTCTGTCCACAATGTTGATGCCAATAAACTGACACACATTGAAGCCCATTATGTGGTATTGATCTGGTGGTGGGCTTTGTTATTTGTGCTAATGGTCAAGTCGTGTACATACTGGAGGCCTACAAGCTTATACCGATTGTCCGCATGAATATGTCTGGCATAAAAATTGGCTTGAGACAAAACTATTGTTGCCTTCGTCAGCCTGCTATATTAATGACCCTACGGTATAGTTGAACTGAAATCTGTGAATGCTTTATAGTCTCGTGTGTGTTTGCAGTAAATAACGTTTCCTGGTGACCGTTACAGCCATATTTCTGCTGAAGTACAAATGCATTTAAGGAAGGAAGTGCAGAGCTTTACATTTTGTGAAGCATATTGTTACAGTCCTTTTACAGTGGTGTTACTATGTGCATCTGGTTCATCACGTAAGCCCTCGTACTGACAGCAAGGCTGTCGTCATTTGTAAAGAAAAAAAAACGAATGTCAGTGGGTATCATGGTTCCTGGGTTGCTTAGGGGAGGGTTGAGAGAGGCTTCTGTGAAGTTCAATTTTATGGGCTTTGGTACATTTTTATGTCCAAGTCGGAGCATGCAAAGTTTTGTGTGAGTCTCCTGTCCATGGGACGAACAGTTTTCACATGCCACAAAAAGCCATTTTCTCTCAAGTGACTTGTCCATCCAAAACTTTATGGGGATGTACAATGTACCTAAGGTGGGTCTCAAATATTTTTTTTCTAACGGTCATGCTACATTGATTTTTAGCTCAGCTGACTTGTCAGTCAGCTGAGCTTATCTTATGGTCCTCCGTCCGTCGTCCGTCCGTCCGTCGTCCGTCAACAATTCACATTTTCAACTTCTTCTCCGAAACCGTCAGCCAGATCCACTTCAAACTTGGTGGGGATGTGCCTTGGGTAGGTGTCTACCAAGTTTGTTCAAATGGTCACGGTCCAGTGATTTTTGGATTTTTAATGAATTTTTTGTTCTTTTTTTGGCAAATCTTAAAAAATCTTCTTCTCTGAAACCGCTCACCCAATTACTTCGATATCACACAGAAACACTCCCTGGGACACCTAGTTCTTAATTTGTTCACCAGGTGGCGCTGCAATTTTTTTCTAATTTTTTATGAATTTTTGTGTGTTTTAGCTATTTTTGACTTCTTCTCCAGAACCGTCATTCAGATTAAGCTGAAACATGGTG
Organism: Hermodice carunculata; assembly: GCA_964020975.1. Taxonomy (NCBI): domain Eukaryota; kingdom Metazoa; phylum Annelida; class Polychaeta; order Eunicida; family Amphinomidae; genus Hermodice; species Hermodice carunculata. Next base: position 88,794,263 of record OZ026619.1, on the reverse strand, counting down.
GATATGTTCCTTGTAGAAGGGTCAAACAAAGTTGTTCACTATGTGGGAATGCTGCAGATTCCTGATTTTTAACGATTTTTTCAATTTGGGTACTTATCGGTCAATGCAGCTTTCCTATTGATTACTATGGAAGTCAATGAGCATTCTAATGCTAATTCACATTTTCGACTTCTTCTCCAAAACTGTCCTCCAGATTAACTTCAAACTTAGTGGGGATGTACCTTAGGTGGGTGTCTACCAGGTTTGTTCAAATAGTCATGCTCCAGTGATTTTTGGATTTTTAATGAATTTTTTGTTCTTTTTTTGGACAAATCATAAAACATCTTCTTCTTCAAAAGCGCTTACTCAATTGCTCTGATATCACATGGGAAGACACCTAGGGATACTTAGTTCTTAATTTGTTCACCAGGTGGGGCTGCAATTTTTTTCTAATTTTTTATGAATTTTTGTGTGTTATAGCTATTTTCGACTTCTTCTCCAGAACCGTCACTCAGATTAAGCTGAAACATGGTGGATATGTTCCTTGTGGAAGGGTCAAACAAAGTTGTTCACTATGTGGGAATGCTGAGGATTCATGATTTTCAAGCATTTTTTTCAATTTGGGTACTTATCCGTCAATACCACTTTCCTATTGATTACTATGGAAGTCAATGAGCATTCTAATGCTAATTCACATTTTCGACTTCTTCTCCAAAACCGTCATCCAGATTAACTTCAAACTTGGTGGGGATGTACCTAGGGTGGATGTCTACCAGGTTTGTCCAAATGGTCATGTTCCAATGAATTTTGGATTTTTTTTTGATTTTTTTTCAAAAATCTTTGCAAAAGTTTTAATAGGAAAGTTTAACATGGGAATTTCTTGTAATGGTTATAACTTAAATAATTTTGGCGAGATTTACTTCAAACTTGGTGGGGATGTACCTTGGGTGGATCTCTACCAAGTTTGTTCAAATGGTCACGCTCTATTGATTTTTGGAATTTTTTATGAATTTTTTTGTTCTTTTTTGGGGCAAACCTTAAAAACCCTTCACCTCTGAAACTGCTTGCCCAGTTGTTTTGATATCGTACATAGACACTCCCAGGGACACGTAGTTCCCAATTTGTTCACCAGGTGGCGCTGCTTTTTTTTTTTTTTTTCATGAAATTTTTATATGGTTTTGCTATTTTTCACTTGTTCTGAGAACCGTCACTCAGAATAAGGTGAAATGTGTTGGATATGTTCTTGTGGAAGGGTCAAACAAAGTTGTTTACTAGGTGGCACTGCTTTAGATTCCTGATTTTTAAGTATTTTCAACTCGGGTACTTATCAGTCAATGGAGCTTTCCTATTGATTACTATGTAAGTCAATGGGCATTCTAATGCTAATTCACAGGACAACTGACATGAAATTTACTGTTTACTTGATAACTTGAGATCTGTTTTGAGTTAGTACTGTGGTGTTGGACATGTTAATGTTTTTGTATGAAGGTCATGCTCAGACAGTACATGAATGACTTTGACCTCGTTTCTGGGGTCACAGTGCAACATACACGAATTTTACTCTTCATTATAACTTGAGAACTACTTGAACCTTAATGTTGCACATGTTAAGTGTTCTTTTTTTAGTGGTCAGACTTACTCAGAACATGGGTGACCTTGATCCTTTCCCAAGTTCACAGAGCTACAAGTGTGATGAATGTCAAGATCAGCTGAGCATGGGCTGTTCACACAGCCCTCTTGTTTATTTTTTTTATGAATTTTTTGTTTATAAATCTTGAAAAATGTTCTCCCCTAAAATTGCATGCTGTAGAATGGCATAGGGCTGCTTCTGGGGACCCTTAGACCTTAATTTGTTCAAAATGTGGTGCTGCAATTAAAAAAAAAATTATAAATTTTAGTATGTATTTGATTTCTCCAAAACTCTTGGTGACCAGACCTTTGGATTAAATATGTGTAATATACATGTAGCAAAAGTTTGGTCAGTGCAGTAAGCTGAAGTATAAAGTGTAGACTCGTCTGTTTTACATCGATTGTGAAGTGGGCCAATCCTGTATTGATCAACTTCCATGGAGTAGATGTTGACTGGTACTTCCTACCTTTTTGGGAGATGGAGAGAACGAAAGGTTATGGGTTGAGCCAGTAAAGTGGTTGACAGGACAAAACAGGTTATGTGTTGCAGATGGTAACATTGGTAACTTGAGTGCATTGTAGCTATCTTCTTTGATACAAGTGGAGCGGCCTCCCTGAACGTTTCCTATGATATATGGGAACAGGAATTAATTTCATCATAGTCATGTGATGCGACATGTCAATCCATGATGGTTATTGTTTTTTTTTTGTTTTTTTTTCAGAGGTTTGGTAAAGCAAAGAAACAGCTGGAGAAATGTCCAGTGCTGAAGCAAGGGACCCCCAGACCAGTAACTGCAGAACGGGGACCATTAAAATCTGAAAATGTGTCCAAGAAAACCTCTGAGGGGAAATCAAGTCCTACACCACATCAGGATAAGGTATGATATCTAACACATTTTTGCCAGCAAGGGGGGAAAAGCTGCTTGAGAGTATATTTTTGCCTTTTATCGATTTTCATAAGACAGACTTTATGTAGTGCTGAAATACATTTGAAAGTAACTGCTTCTTGCTGGTAAGATCATGTCTTCTTGTTTTTCTAACCCTAACACAGCGTACATGTCTCCAGAGACCTCAATGAATGAGTAGCTGGTTGTCTCTCAAGACAGGTGATCTTTTGTGACGGAAGTATAAATAAAATGCAGGAAAAGGGCTGAGCATAGTGCCTTGAGAAGGTGGTCTTTCGGGGCAAGTGGTCACTTACTGGATTGGTCTCTCAAAACAAGGACCACTGTAATCCAGGTTATATTCTTTTATGTGCAGAACGAGCGGGACTCGAACCTGCAACCTTTGGCACCAGTCGCTTAGCTGAAACGGGAAATGCACATATCCACTCGACCAAATCCCCATTCTAAAAAGAATGGTTCGATGGAGGTAGTTCTGTGCAAGTGCCATATTAACACGGTTATGCAGTATATGCATTGAGTCGGCATTTAATGTGTTAGGTACATGACCTACAGGTCTTGAAGTACAATTTACTAGTGGTGTTCCAGTAAATCTTTTGTGTCAATCATTATTCATTTGGAGACAAATTACGTAGGCCACTTGAGCAATGATAGAGTGTTTGGTGGAGTCCATAGTAAATGCAGTAAATTTGCTTGAAACCACAATGATCTTCTAAATATGTGCAAAAGCTTCCTCAAACATTACCTGTGGAAACAGATCAAAATGATGAACAGTTTTAGTAGGCCTAGCACATTCTTGCTTTTAGGGGTCTCTGAAAGCAGAGCTGGACTAACTGTTTTAGCTCAGCTGACTTGTCAGTCACCTGAGCTTAAATGATGGTCAGTTATCCATTTGCCTGTCGGTTCCTCATCATTGTCTGTTCACATTTACATTTTTTTCTTCTCCAAAATTTTTGGCTGGATCCTCTTTGAACTTGGTGGGGATCTACCTCAGGTGGGTTTCTACCACTTTTTTTTCAAATGGTTAATATGTTCTTATAATTTTTGGATTTATATATATATATATATATATATATATATATATATATATATATATATATATAATTAAAAAATCCAAAAACTGCTTGACAAATTGCACAGGAACACGTGTAGGGATCCCTAAACCTTAATGTGTTTAAAAGGTGGCAGTGTGATTTTGTTTGTATTGCTTTAAAACAAAATTTTGGCCATTAAAGCTATTGTCAACTTCACCAAATCTGTCGCTCAGACTTTGCTGAAACTTGGTACAAATTTACTAAGTGGAAAGGTCAAATAAAGTTGGTAACTAGGTGGTGATACTGCAGAAAATGTCTTTATTTAGTGTATGTTAACTATCACACTTGAGTGATTTTGGATTTTGCTTAAGTTCTTTTTTTTTTTTTTAAATATTTTGGTAAAATCCGAATAAAATCTTCTGAAAAGCTCTAGGCCAATTGCTTTATAATTCCACAGGCACGTTTCTGGAGTCCTGTAGCCTCGGATTTGTGTGTCAGGTGGCGTTATATGTCTTCTGTTTTTTTTTTTTTTTAATTATTTTTGTGGGTTTTTTTTTTTTTTCCTTTTTTGACTTCTCCCAAACTGCATATTATGTTCTCTTCAAACTTAGAGGAATGCACCTGAACTTAATCTTTGCTGAATATGTTCACAACATGGTGCCGCTGGCATCTCCTGATTTTTAACAAATTATTTGAATTAGAAATTATTGGTAAGGATACATGTACATATTAGCATTGTTACTTTTGGGATAGCAGTTTGTCACATATTGGCTTATGTCGTGCTGGATCCTAGTAAGTCTGTGTAGGTCTTTTCTAGAAAAATTGGGAATTTTGGCTGCGTAATTTTAAAATCTTAATGCTAACTTAGATCACGAAACACCTGTGGGGATTCCTTTGGTGTTATTAGTTTTGACCTTGAGTGATCTTGAAAGGTCAAACTGACATTAGTTTATATTTCAGAAATGATGACCTTGAAAGGTCTAACTGACATGTTGGTTTATATCTTATCAATAGTGAATCCTCTCACCTTTCATTTAAAAATGATAATTCCGGAATTGTGTAAGGGAAGACTTGGATACTACAAGCAGGGATGATGGTGTCAATAAAGGTGACCTTGATATTATTTTGAAAGTCAGGTTACAGCTGCAGTCTATGAATCTATGGTCAGCTGTGCACAGGACTGCCACAGTCCTCTCATTTTAAATATGGTGCAGATAGTACCAATAGGTGAGGATATACCGATTAGATTTCCACCTCACTATAGATTGCATTTACATGAAGGTGTGCACATGCTTCGATTTCTGAAGAAAAAATGCTTGGATTTAAGTACCTTGATTTTTATATTTTCCAGCCACAAGAAGTCAAGGACGAAAATGCCAAGACTTCAACTGAAGGAGAGATCAAAGGTCACCAACAAATGACCATGGCAGATGCTGATGCAGGCACAAAACAGGTATGTATGACAGCTACTTGTATTTCTGCATCTTGGTGACCACATTAAGATGTCTTTAGTTTGAGTGAAAAATGTATAGTTACGAGACAGTTTTGTTAGGATTCACTGTCATTTTGTGTCTATTTTGAAGACTGTGACACTAACCCTGTTCTTGTAACATTTCGTCACAGCATTTTTGTGAAAGCTGAAACTGGAAGTAATACTGTGTAGCGAAGGTTTAGCCTCACATAGTTAGAACAGTCACAAACTTTTTGTGGTGCAGATTGGCCACTTTTAAGTGCTCAGACAACCAGTCTCTGAAGAGGAGGTTGTCACCTGGGGCATGTTCTTCCGGTGTGTACATCATACAAGTCTCTTTCTAAGCAGTTTGTTGTACATATACATGTAACAAGAAATTCAAGTGAAAAAATTGAAGCATTACATGTGTCGTCCCATCAGTTTATGCAAGAAATATGACTTTAAGAGGGCAAGGCCACTGTGGCTAATGAATAGTCCGACTAGTTTTGTTGCAACGACCAACTGGTCAGGAGCTGTTTGGAACACTGTGAGTAGCCTATTAATATACTGTGGGGTAGCTGATCTGTTGCTACATATGCATGTGTATTGTGCTAGTGTGGCTGTAGATTCTTACTGGATGAGATGGTTGGTTTCCGTGGTGGGATTTGATTAAAAAAAAACAAAAAAAACATTGAATCTGCTGGGTTTTCATTGGTTGAAAACCTGACTGGACCCCACTGAGGTCAGTGGATTCAAACTTTGATTTTGGCTTAAATGGTCAATATAATAAAACATGCATTATAGTAAAGGCCCAGAATAGGGGCTTGGGAATGTGTGGAGGCCAGGGAGTGGGTTACAGTGTTTCCATATGATTGCCATTGGTGTGGCAATTAAGGTATACTAAAATGTGATGGGGGGGGGGAGGTTGTGCAAGAAATAGTTCAAATTATGTCTCCCGGTGGAAGCCGGGGGACATATTGTTTTAGTGCCCGTTTCTTCCGCTTGTTGTTGTTGTTGTTGTTGTTGTTGTTCAGGTTCTTCAACACTTGGTTTCCGTGTGATAAGTCTTGAAGGACTTGACAGAATTTGATGAAACTTGGTAGGATTATGTATCTAGGCAAGACCTAGGTTGGGATTGTATTTGGGTGACCTTAACCTAATTTTCAAGGTCACAGGGTCACTTATGTGAAATTGGTTTCCGTTCAATA